>JAPMOQ010015762.1:887775-903868 GCA_026543055.1 Argiope trifasciata | reverse complement strand
TTTAAAAAAAAAAAAAAAAAAAAAAAAAAAAAAACGAAATGACTTTCCGAACAACCCAATAGAATGCTAAGAAAAGATTCATGGCCAAATATAATTAACAAAGGAACATAAAGAAATATGCGATTTAACTTTTTTAGCAATGGAAATTAAATTAGTAAAAAAATGTAATGCCATATTAAACTGAATATAAAAGAAAAAAATTAAAATCATTAGCATTTTCTTTCAGGCTTTGTCTTTTATAACTTTAATAGTAGGAAAATATTGACAATTTTGTGCTAATTTAGGAATGTTAATATGATTGTTTTTGGATTGGTATGGTAGCTATCATTCTACACTTTGCCATTACACAAACTAATATAATGGCAATTAAACTTACCAAGTAGTTATTTCTTATCTAGTTTATTAAAATAGAGTTTTTTAGAATCTAATTTTTTTCTTTAATAAATGCGGGCACATTATTGTACACAATCCATTAATACATCCCTTTACAATTTCCCACTTTAAAAAAAAATCATACATTTCAGTGCAATTTTAAAAAATATTTTTGCATATAATGTTATACATGTACGCTTGCGCACGTGAAAGTATCAAATAATATACATTTTTTTACGTTTTGAATACTCTTAATATCGGAACAGTTTTCTTCACAAAATCTTTTAAATATTGTTTGTTTGTTTCTTCTCTCTTTCTCTCTCTCTTTATTTATTTATTTTTGAGGATATGAGAATTACATATTTTATATGACACGACACAAGTTTTTAATGCTATTTTATATCTTTAAACGCTACTTTTAATAAATTTTAGTAAAATTCTTATGGAAAAACCTCACATTAAATCCTAATTCACACACACACACATTATATTATATTATATACTAGCCGCCTTTGGCGACCAGCTGGTTCGCCATGAGTAAAGCGTTCTAAAATTTTCAATTAAATCACATATTCATTAGCCTTGAAGTAATTCCGGGCATGTATTGGCCTGAAATTAATATTTTCTTTAAGATGATGGACGGAAAGTTCTAAAAGTACACCTTTTCCTAATAATATTCTTTAATTTTATAAATCAATCAGTTTGAACCATCGGGTATGCTTCCAAAATATTAAAAAAAAATTTCGATGATGTTGCCAAAATATTAAATATGTTTTTTTAAAGAAAGCGAGAAAGGGAAAAAAGTATTAAATTAATGATACAGATATTGCAAACGATTACATAAATATGCCATTAAATCGGTATTTCAATGCATATCCTGTCTAAATTCAATCAGGTTTACCGTAAATAAAGAAGATTTATTGACTTAATGATATAGATATTGCTTTGTTTGGCTTTTATTTTTTAAAGAAAATATCACATTTTATATTTAATTTATTTTATCCAGTCACGTGCTGAAAGTTGTATTTCTTTAGATTTGATTTGCGATGATAGTTGTTGCTTTTTTATTTGTACTTCCGGCATTGTTTTATTTTATTTTATCCAGTCACGTGCTAAAAAAACATGGTTAAATATTTCTTTAAAAATTCGTTAAAAATAGAAGCTTAAGTTATACATTAAAACACTGATACCGTTAGAAAGCTAATTTTTTAATCTTTAAATTGATATAAAAATCATGCTTGTGCAATAATATTTTCGGAAGTTATGGCGGAAAAATGTCGAAATTTCGATTAAATTTTAATTAATTCTAATTCTAATTAAAAATTCGAAAAAAGGGCTCCGAGGTGCACATTCCGGACCTCCAAGGTATACATGTACCAAATTTGGTAGCTGTAGGTCCAACGGTCTGGCCTGTAGAGCGCCAACACACACACACACATTGAGCTTTATTATAAGTATAGATTATGTCTGTTGATGTTCGAGTTGGTGCAGATTATTATTGTTTAAGAATCTTTAATTTCTTTGAAAGATTGTGCAAAGCGATTTTCGAAACTCTGTTTTAAACTCAATTTGTTAACCTTTTTGAGTTCAGAATTAGCACTTAATGTCGTAAAATATTTTTAGAGATTTCTAGTAAATAACTGGAGTGTTTAAAAGTTTTGATAAGAAATTTCTGACCAGACCCTCGAATTGATTTTGATTTGAACATCAAATTATCTTGTAATCTTGTGGATATGATTGATTAAAGAATTGAATGGAGTAATTCATATGAGAGTATAGAAATTGGATGTTAATCCTGGCCTTGTAGATTTCTTACATCCTGTGCATTTTATGTTGCTCACACCAATCAACTCATTTCCTTTCAATGCAGATAAAATTTCAAAACTTTTAGATGCAATGGCTGAATACAGAAGCGATTTCTAATTCTGCTCGAACAAAAATTATCGAATAGTATTTGAAATCGAATTTGTTTTCTGAAAGAATCATGACTCATACATTTCCAGAGAATTGTTATATAATATTTAGAATAAGAGTTTCTTATTAATAGCGTTGTGTTGAGTTTGAACTGATAACTAAATGGTATTTGTTTTTCTTTAAATTATTTTTTTCTAAAAACTAATTACATGAATCAGCTGTTCCTCTTTTTATTTTTTTAAATTTATTTTTTCTGAAGTTCTTATGCACTTACGAAAAAATATCGTAAATCTATCTATATAAATTTATATAAGTTAGTAAGGCTTAATTTTAAGATTTTCGTATAATTTTTTTCACTTTCTTATTTGAAATTTTGAAGAAATTTTTTTTATACATAAAATCTATACTTATAATAAAGCTCAATGTGTGTGTGTGTTGGCGCTCTACAGGCCAGACCGTTGGACCTACAGCTACCAAATTTGGTACATGTATACCTTGGAGGTCGGGAATGTACACCTTGGAGGTCGGGAATGTACACCTTGGAGGTCGGGAATGTACACCTCGGAGCCCTTATTTCGAATTTTTAATTATTATTTGAATTAATTAAAATTTAAGCGAAATTTCGACGTTTTTTTGCTATAACTTCCGAAAATATTATTGCACAAACAGGATTTTTATATCAATTTAAAGATAAAAAAATTAGCTTTCTAATGGTATCAGTTTTTTAATTTATAACGTAAGCTTCTAGTTTTAACGAATTTTTAAAGAAATATTTTAACCATGTTTTTAGCACGTGACTGGATAAAATAAAAGAAACATGAAATGTGATATTTTCTAAAAAAATAAATGCAAAGCAAAGAAATCTATGATCTTTTGCAATATCTAAATAATTAATTCAATAAATCTTCTTTACGGCAAACCTAATCGAATTTAGACAGGATATGCATTGGAATCCCGACTTAATGGCATATTTCTATTAACGTTTGCAATATCTGTATCATTAATTCAATTTTTTTTTTCATTATAAAATGTGATAGTTTCTAAAAAATTAAATGCAAAGCTAAGGTTTCTATAAAATCTGCAAGAGCACGTCAAAGGGAAAAAATTAGGTTTTATCATCTTGTTGCCATCATTTTGACGGAAGTTCAAATTTAAAAAAAACTATCATCACAAATTAAATCTGAAGAAATGCAACTTTTAGCACGTGACTGGATAAAATAGAATATAAAATGTGATATTTTCTTTAAAAAATGCAAGGCAAAGGATTCTATGATCGTTTGCAATATTAAAATTGAATTAATAAATTATCTTTAATTGAATAAATTATCTTTATTTATACAGGATATACAGTCAAATTCCTTTCAAATGGCCAATTTGTAAAATATTATTAATAGGCATATATATTGTTTAATACTATTAATTTGATCTAAATGAAGTAAATAATTACATTTAATGTAGTTTGAGTCAAACAATGCCTTTATGAATAATGAGTTTTACTTCCTTTTTTCATAATTTGCTCTATGAGCCATATTTTACAAAATATTTTTATTAATATTTTAAATAAAAGTTGCTACATCAATCAGTCTTCTAAATCAATCATTAAAACTGACTGATTTATAAAATTAAAGAATATTATTAGGAAAACGCGTTCTTTAAGAACTTTCAGTCCCTCATCTTAAAGAAAATATTAATTTCAGGCCAATCAATGCCTGGAGTTACTTCAAGGCTAATGAATATGTGATTTAATTGAGAATTTTAGAACGCATTACTCATGGCGAACCAGCTGGTCACCAAAAGCGGCTAGTAGACAATAAAAGCAATTCAGTCGCTTTTTTTTTCTTTTTTTTGAAAAAGAAATCCATATTCACTGAATTTTATCACATTTAAGCAAAATAAATAAATAAAAGTATATATAAAAAAGAAAAACTTCACTATTTTTTGTTGTTGTCATATCGCGAAGAGAATTTATTTTTATTTGAAATAATTCTAATACAAATTTAAAAAATCAATAACTCTCCTAAAACTGCCAAAAATTCAGACAATCTAAAAATCTTACATCCCAGCCCCCCCCCCCCCCAAAAAAAACCAATTAGACAGAATAAGTATTAAAACTCTTAGTTCTTGAATTTTGTTGGCTTAATACACTGAAGTGACAAAAGTCATGGAATAGCAATATGCAAATATACAGATGGCAGTAGTATCGCAGCGAAAAAGTATAAATGCGCAATTCGTTTTCCAGAGCTTTCATTTGTGTTCAAGTTATTCATGTGAACAGGTTTTTCGTGATTTATGGCGGCACAACGAGAATTAACAGACTTTGAACGTGGAAAGTTAGTTGGAACTAGACGCATGGGTCATTCCATTGCGGATATCGTTAGTGAATTCAACATTCTAAGATCCACAGTATCAAGAGTGTGCCGAGAGTATGAAATTTCAGGCATCGCATCCCATCATGGACAGCGCAGTGGGCAACCACCTGCACTTAACGACCGAGACCGCCGACGTCTGTGTAGAATGGTCAATGTTAATAGACACGCAACACTTCGTCAAATAACTGCAGGAATCAATGTGGGACGTGTGCGATAGGACTGTGCGGCGAAATTTGTCTTCCTTGGGCTATGACAGCAGAAGACCGACTCGAGTGCCTTTACTGACAGCAAGACATCGCCTGCAGCGACTCTCCTGGGCTCGTGAGCATATCGACTGTCCCTAGACCAGTGGAAAACCATGGCGTGGTCAGATGAGTCACGATTTCAGTTGTTACGAACTCTTGGTAGAGTTCGAGTGTGGTGCAGACCCCACGAAGCCATGGACCCAAACTGTCAGCAAGGCACTGTTCAAGCTGGTGGTGGCTGCATAATGGTGTGGGCTGTTTTTACATGGCATGGACTCGGTCCTCTGGTGCAACTGAACCGATCATTGACTGGAAATGGTTATGTTCAACTGCTTGCAGATCACTTGCAGCCATTCATGGATTTCACGTACCCACACAACGATGGGATTTTTATGGATGACAATGCGCCATGTCACCGGCCCAGAATTGTTCGCGATTGGTTTGAAGAACATTCCGGACAATTCCAGCGCATGATCTGGCCAGCTAGATCGCCCAATATGAATCCCATCGAGCATTTATGGGGCATCATCGAAAGGTCCGTTTGTGCCCAAACTCCTGCATCATCCACACTTTCACAATTATGGACGTCTATACAGACAGCATGGCTCAATATTCCTGCAGAGGACTTCCAACGACTTGTGGACTCCATGACACGTCGAGTTGTTGCACTTCGCCGGGCAAAAGGAGGACCGACACGATATTAACAGTCATCCCATGACTTTTGTCACTTCAGTGTAGTTTTGTGTGCTTATCATTAGTGACCTTATTTCTTTAGTTACCGATATTGGATATCAAACATCATATTTATTTACTGCGGGAGTTTTTATAGAAGTATGTTAACTTAAATGTAGTCCTAGTCTTCTGATCCTAATTCAAAATTTCGTCTCAAAATAGCCCTGATGTTGCTTCAGAACGGGATGTATATAATACTAAATTCGAAAATAATGGATTCTTTTTTTTTAATTTTAATAGTCATTACTGAACAACGGCAATAATCAGCAAATAATGAGTTATATGCTCCCCAACCCCTCACATTTGCTCAATTTAACTCTTTGAGTCAGACAAAAATTATATGTGATATACAAATAATAATAATTGAAAACAGGAACAAAGTTTTACAGAGGAATTCTATTAGCTGTCCTTTATTAGCATCATTACAAATCAATTTGGAGTCTAAAAATGGGGATCTTGTATGAATTATTATGGGTGAAATAATTGTTCGTGAAAAACGTGCTTCAGCCAGGAAAAAAAAATCATCAAAGTTTTTTTTACCTCTTTAATGAAACAATTAGATTGATCTGAATTTAATTAGAACAGTAGAATGGATTGTTACTAATTGCATTAATAACACATTTTTAAAAATGTGTGGAAATTAAGGGAAAGTTTACAACAATTAAATTAGTATCATTAAAAAATATCGCTGTTCCTTTTTATGATGGATTACGTGCGACAATTATTTCTAAAAAAATTAATTGAGAATGTCGAAGCTTAGCTCGTTTTACGTTGTTTAATTGAAAATTTTAAAAAGTAATTTATTTTGAAAGTTGAAAATAACGCAGATGATTTAAAAATAAGCATGCAAATTTCTTGTTACTAAAGTTTACGTTAGGGAGAAGTTTTTATGATAGACAGATTATGCATTTTCTACTTCTTGTTGCAGCCGAATCGCCTTCTGTAATCAGCTGGCTGCCATGATATATATTCCAATTTCTCGCTATATTTATTTATTTTCTAGTCGCCTTTGGCGATCAGCTAGTACGCCACCAGTAAAGAGTTCTAAAATGTTTTTGAATGTTCTCTCTTCTAAAATGTTCTAAATACTTACGTACCTTGCTTTTACAACTTATCAGCCAAATATATTTAAACTTCAAACTCCGATAGTCACGTAACTCGTATTATAGAAGCCTTGCGATTATTTGTTCTTTATTCTATATATCTCTTATTTGCAATCAGCTGTTGTGGAGTTATGTAGAAAAAATCGCATGTTATATTTTTTCCACAACTTTGCGCTACCATTTCTGCACGGGCTGAGCATCACACTTCCCTCGGTTAATTTACTCATGCCATTTGAGTTTTTGTCAAAGTGACGGCAAAGCACTTGTACTCTCTTTACGTGCTCTTGCAGGTTAAATTCTACTTTCGTTTTGTGAGAAATGAATTGTTGGAAAATATATTTGCTGTATTAGTTAAAAAATTCATTAAAAATAGAAACTTAATATATAGGTTAAAATCAATGAAAGAAAATCATTTTTAAAAGGATTTAAAAAGCAGTTTTGTGGTGTAATATTTTCGGAAATTATCGCAGAAAAATTCCTAATGTTAGCTTAATTTTTAATTAATTAAAGTTTCAAAAAAAAAATTCCGTCTATGTATACTTTTTCATCTTCCTAAGTAAATATGTACGTACCAACTGCGGTAGCTCTAAATCATATGGTCTGGTATGTAGTGCCCTAACGCACACAGACACATATTCATTCATATACGCAAACACATATTCATTTGATAATCAGCCTTGTAGAAATTCCGGGCTTTGATTGGACTGATCACTTTTAATGATTGATTTAGAAGACTGATTGTTGTAACAACTTTTGTTTAAAATATTAGTAAAAATATTTTGTAATATATGGCTCACAGAGCAAATTATGAAAAAAGGAAGTAAAACTCATTATTCATCAATGCATTGTTTGACGCAAACTATATAAAATGTAATGATTTACTTCATTCAAACCAAGTTAACAGTACTGAACAATATGTGTGTCTGTTATTAATGACAATTGATCCCGAATTTGAATGCGTATCCTGTATAAATTCAATCATGTTTACCGTAAATAAAGATTAATGATATAGATATTGCAAACGATCACAGAAACCTTTGCTTTGCATTTATTTATTATTTTTTTTTGGAAAGAATCGCATTTAATATTTATTTCATTTTATCCAGTCACGTGCTGAAAGCCACATTTTTTTAGATTTAGTTTGCAATAATAATTTTTTAAAATTTGAACTTCTGTAAATATGATGATAACACGCTGATAAAAGCTAATTTTTTCCCTTTGACGTGCTCGTGCTGATTAAATTTTATTTTTTTGTCCAAAATATATTGTTAAAAGATATGGTTAAAATATGTCTTTAAAAATTCATTAAAAATAGAAGCTTCAGTTATAAGTTAAAACACTGAAACCATTAGAAAGCTCATTTTTTAAACTTTAATTTGATGAAAAAATCATCTTTGTGCGATGATATTTTCGGAAGTTATAGTGGCAAAACGTCGAAATTTCGCTTAATTTTTAATTAATCCAAATTCTAATCAAAAATTCAAAAAAAGGGCTCCGAGGTGCACATTCCCGGCCTCCAAGGTATACATGTACTAAATTTGGTAGCTGTAGGTCCAACGATCTGGCCTGTAGAGCGCCACACACACATACATATTGCGCTTTATTATAAGTATAGATATATTTTGTTCAAATTTTCATTTGTTAATAAAACATTTCATTCATCCACTCAAGTTCAAATACATTTTTTAAAGTTGTAGTAGATGACGGTGCTAATATTTTTCTTTCAAATATTAATCCATTCATTAAATTTAATTAATTTTTTAATACTTTAAATAGAGTATCAGCAGTTTGTATGGAAGATTGAAATCAACAGGTAGTAAGTAGCTCAATCGGTGAAATGAAAGCATTTCAATATTTTTCACGTGAAAGTGAAGAATGTAAGTTCAACTCTTGCGAAAATCAATAATTTTTTGATTAAAATAAAATCAATACTTTTTTTATTTTAACCAAAATAAAAAAATTCTTTGTTAATCTAAGTAGGAATTGAATTTTTTTAAAATTTGTTTCTTGTTTTGAGTGTGTATATTTGATTTTATTTTCTTATGAATAATTTGATATTTATTATTCCTTATGAGATTGAAGTAGAATTTTGAGTTAGCGCCCTTTTATTCATTTAAGTGAATAAATTAACTAATTACTTGTTGACTATTTGATACTGACCTTTATGATGGAAAAGGTCCCATAAAGTCCTACTGATTTTTAAAATATAAATATCTAATACATATGTCCTTCAAATTTTGCAATACTGTAACTTCACCAATTTGCTTGTTTTGTAAATTTCGCAGATCTGAAATAGATTTCATTATGTTCATGTGTTGTTGTTTATGGCACTTGTCATAGACAAGTCCACTAATGAGGCCAGCAACTTTAAGCCGAGTTATAGAGTCTCTTGTTTCAGTAGCGCCATCTAGGGCCAAGAATTCGTTTTCGCTACTCAGAAGAATGAATAAAATCAACAGCACTTGATTAATAAAATGAATACGATTTATTATTCAACCAAGTCGTGATTTAAAGGAAATTAAATATAACCAATATTCGTAGAGAATCAGCTGATGGCCAAAAGAGAATGGTTTGCATAAAAAGAAAGATCTGTTTTATCACGATAAAACTGATTGGGTTATGAAATTCTGGGTATGATTATTTAATAAAAACGCGCCATTTTAAGCCACTCCACCAACCATCTCACAGATGATTTGACAAAGGCTCAAATTTTACCCAAAGCTGGCCAACCTCAGATAATGAAAATATTATTTATTCTAAAATGTGATAATGTGCAAGCAATGATTGCCTTTTAAAAATAAGAATCAGAAACATACTAGTCAAGATTATGAAAAATAAATTCAGGACTTATTGAGAGATCGAGTAGTGAAACTGGGAAGAATCGAAATCTTAAGGAGAACTAAACAAGAATTTTGTTGCCATTCATTAAAATCTTCAACTAGAGAGGGAAGAGTGTCTCATACTCTCATCATAGATGGTAATGGAAATTATTTAAATTTTTTTATATTGAGTCCTTGTGGAGCATATAATAATAAAATCTAAGTCTTTCTGATTAATATAATGAAACAATCTAGATGGGATGTTTTTGTCAGATGCTGATTTTTTTGGTGGAGGGGAAATAAGATTTAAAAAAATCAACTCCCACCAGATCGTTTAGATAAAACTGATTTTTAGACTAACACAGAAAGTGATCTTCGTACTTGAGGAATATTTTTGGAAAATCCAGAATTCAAGTAATAAAAAAAAGGAAAAACTTTGCTCAAAGTGTTATTTTTATTTTTACTATCTCTTCAATTCCCCTGAAAAAATATCATTGAAAAAAAATATCAAACAAATTTTTAAAGAGTGATCAGCAAAAAAAGTTTGAATAGATATTTAAAAAAAATCAGCCCCAAATGTCCAACCAAAAACTTCCACATCCAGATAAAGGCCTTATCACACGGTGAAATTTCGCCAGCACTTTTCCGTTTCTACCCCCAAAACCCGGTCAAGCAAATTTCATAATCGACAACTTTTTCGAACCAGCTCGAAAATGTTGTAGTAAGGCCTTTAGACGGCGAATTTTTACCACCAAGATTAGAAGAATGATTTCTTCCATGTGGTGACTACATCTAGCAAAAGTAATTTCATTAATTTTTTTAACGTTACAAAACACACATTAATTTACCGTATCGTTTTCACATTAATTATTTGAAAGATATATTCAATCCTTTCATTCATTTCGGGGACTGTGATCTTCCTTTTTTTATTTAATTATTCTTCATTATCATTCGTAGAATATTTGCTCTTACAACTGACTGGTAGTTAGATTTTTCCGAAGGGTTGTGAATAAACCTCTCCTCAACAGTCGTTAGATTATTTATGTGTTTTAGCTCCTATTTTGCTTCTTAATATACAATGGGAAGACATCAATGATGTGGCTGAATTCTTATCTTGACAATCAACATATTTGTGGGACTTGACAAATTCCAGTGTGAATTTTTTCATTTCAGATATTAAGTTTTTCGTTTTCAATGACAAAATATTTTTTCGCAAACCTTTGAGGCTGTATGAAGTTAAAACAATTTATACACTGATGGGGTTTGTTAATAAGTGGTTGCATTCTTTAATTTGTAAACCATATTTTTATATCCTTAAACAAATGAGTTCCAAACACAGTAATTTGAATAGGTGATGCTTCCCGAGTATCATTTTGCTTTAAGAAACACTCCATTTCACCATCTCAGTTTTGTTATGAGACCGCGGTGGTCTGGTGGTAAGGTCTCGGCTTTGGAACAGGAGGGTTGTGATTTCGAAGCCCGATTCCACCGAAGAACCGCCGTGTAAGCGGGTCTGTTCCATATTTAATTCGTCGGAGCCAAACGTCCACCCGCTGGTGTGGTGTGGATGTTTGGAGAGGAGAGTGCCGGCTCAGGTGTCTTCCGCGGTTCAAAATGACGAGATCTGTTCCAAAATAGCCCTAGTGCTGCTTCAAAGTGAGACGTTGATATAACTAAACTAAACTAACTCAGTTTTGTTATCTTTAGAGAACTGTTCAGAAATCTCAAGTAATGTGTATTCAGTGAGAATATTATATTAAAAGAAAATGAAAGACTATGTAATCTCATATAAAATCATTAGTACTTACAACATTAATTATAGTTTCTAGATTAAACAACAGTGTTGCATACATTGGATTCTGGGAAGTAAGCATAACTTTACCCTATCGAGTATACTGTATATTTTGTATATTCTGATGACAATCTTTTTAAAAATAAATAAATAAATAAAAGTTTGAAAGATTTATTTGTGGAATTCTGAAATTCGAATCCTCAATCGATATCACATTAATGTCATAGTATCCATTTTTTAAGAGATGTGGAACTAATTTCATTTTTAGATTCTTACTATTCTTGAAATTTTTTTTCAGAAGAGCTCCATAATATTTAAAATGACGAGACTTCATTTTTTAAATTCACCAAGAATCAAACATCACAATCATCTAACTAGTCACCTTTGAATAAAGTTCGAAATACGAAGGTGGGAAAGGAAAAAGAAGAGGAAAAGATTACACCTCGCTCCAAAATTCATTGGAAAATCAGCCGAAGACAGCAATTCGGAGGAAAAAGAATCGGGAAATAAATAAATAAAAATTTTAATCTGTCGTTGAAGATCGACCAAGTTCTTTATTATCTTTCAATTAAAAAGTTTTCATTGTTTTATATTATTTTTCCAACTTCATAATATTATACACTTAGAGTTTGGTGACTCAATATTGATGGCATCCACGGAGTTGTGAAAGGAAGAATTGGAATATGAAATTTTTTGAACTTACATTTCGGATTGGAATGAAATAACTTTTAACTTTAATCTTTTTGACCATGATTGTTAGGGATTCGCTTCTGTTTCTTCAAATTATAAGATGCTAAATATTTCTTCAATTTCCAAAAAATTCAAAAAAAAAAAAAAAAAAAAAAAAAGAGAGAGAGAGAGAGAGAGAGAGAGAGAAATTTCACCTGTTCTATTCATATTTGATGAATATTTTGTTAAAATTTACTTTAATGTGTCCTTGAGTTTAAGTTGAAATTCAATAATGTTCTTACTGACATATGCTACATGTAAATTCAAACCTCAGAGTTTGTCGTCAACATTAAAATAGTTTCCAACCGAAAAGTCCAGATCTAACTCTGAATCTTGATACCTATTTGCTGTATTCATCATTTCTGAATGAAAAGATTTCAGCAAACTAGTTAGCGAGTAACGCCATATTGAATTTTGTCTCAAAAAGTTCTTTTTCCACTTTCATACCCTAAGAAATTCGTTCTGATGAGAAATTAAAATTGTGTAAGTTTCTTCGTAATTATTACTGTGTTTTATCCTAATTTTTTATTCATATTTTGCAAGATGCGAGCACAAACTTCAAGTTCTACTGAAAATACTTGCGTATTCAATCACAGCCTTTAAAGGAGGAACTGACTTTTTATACATAATATCTGAATTAACATTTCATTTCTTCCCTTCGAAAACGATAGGGTTACAAGGAATAATATATTAGCATTTTTATATATATATTTTCTCTATATTGTTTGGGAATAATTTTCTAAAGGCTTATATATGGGAAATTGTTGGTTCTGCGTCGCTCTAGAGGTGTAAGAGAAAAAGATTTCAAAGAAAGGAAAATTTCTTTCAATGTAAGCAATCTATGTATTTATTAGGAATTGTTTTTCAGTAAAATTTAAATATTAGCTAAACTTTCTAGTTATTCTTTACACTGCTGATGAAATTGATATAAGTATTGAAGTAAAAAGTTGTATTTATTTCACAAACTAAACAGTAATTAATAATTAGCGAAACAAAGAATAATTAGTAAATATTTTGTGGCATAAAATGAATTTGTATTTGTGGAATGCAGTTTTTTTCCCCTTCGAATTAACTTCTCTGTATTTTTAAATCCGTTGTAAGTTTAATTTTAATGCTGATGTTTCAAGATACTCTATAAAGTTTTTGTCCCCGAAATATGAGAAAAGTTGATAATATAATTTGATTAACATTTTAAAAAAGGAACATGAAAATTCTTAACGTCTTTTTTCCAATTCCTGTTAATCCTTGGAGTTGAGTTATCAAAAGAGGAGCACATTTTGTTTACTGCGTCTCAGTTTGTATTTTTATTTTTTATTGATTAATTCTCACGTTGGACAATATTTACTGGGTTGCAGGGTATGTAGGTACTAGCAAAACATCAGAGATGGCGAATCCGAGGAAGTTCAGCGAGAAAATAGCACTTCATAATCAAAAGCAAGCTGAAGAAACGGCTGCTTTTGAACAAATTATGAAAGAAGTTATTGGAGCAACAAGAGTAAATATGCTTTAGATATACATGAAATAGTTATATAAAATTAATTCTTTCTCATCCTGGTTCGCGATTGTTTTGTTTGTATATAAGCGCTTGTTCAGTGCTGTCACAACATTATATTTGTCCGCTTAGAAGGGTATATTTAATTATAAATTCATTAAAATTGATGCATTTTCTGCTTTTTGAAAGATTGATTGCATTATGACACTATGCAATATTTGTTTTATTCACATTTATTTCCATTAAATGCATATGGAAATACCTTAATTTGAACATTTTATTTAGCAGACTATTGGATGTAACGCGTGACGACGGTTTGTTTATAAATCCATAGCACTGCAACGTCAGTCTTAAAATTCTGTAATTTCAAGAAGATGGATTAAAATTTTACTGTCACAGAAGTTTTGCACATTTATTTTTGACTATGACTAAGATAATTTTCCGAATGATTTGAATATTGTTGCATTTTTTTTTTCTTCCTTGTAACCGCATTTTGTGGAATAAATAATTATTTGATAGCTAGGATTTACTTATTTTCCAGTAAGAAATGCCGAACTTTTTAAAGGAAAATTCAAATAATGAAAGCCCCGTTTTGCATTTTCTAAGTTTGTTTAAATTTAAAATCGTTTTTAGTGATATTATCAGAATGGATATATGGCCAGTGGCGATGGATTAATTTTTTTTAGAGCTACAGCAATAATTACTATATAATTATTAATTAGTTTGGTCAGGATCTAGTTAAGCTACATATTGCTTAAAATTTTGGTATTGGAGATTTACTTTTCACAACAAATTGATTTTGATTGCTTTCTTTCGTATTTTACATTTCATATTAATCCATTGCAAACAGCTACTGAATTTTCTTGGAGCAGAAATTTCTTGAGTATTATGCAAAAAGCTTTATTTTTGATTATTAATAAAGAATTTGAAAGGATGAGTCAATTCTATTTGACACACTAATTTATAAATATATTTGTTTACATGCTCAAAATATTTTATTTATTCCCTATAATGATAAAAAGGCAGCTTTCGTTAAATGGTTAAAATTTGTATTAAATGGAAATTTTAATGTATGAAATATGAGTGGATTTAAACTATTATTTTCTGAAAATACATTTTGTACTATCATTCATTTAGTAATATATATTTTTTTGTTCATTTGTATAAATAAATAGATGAACATATTTGTAAATTAAAATAAGTCGAATTTGTGAAATTAATATGCAGCTCACTATTATTTTTTTTACTACGCCATGATTTTAAAGGACAGTTATTAATTTTAAAATATTACAGGCACCATACATTTTTATTATTTATAAATTATTATTCCTTTTATTTATATTAATAATTTGGATATAATATTACTATAAAATTTAAAGCTGATACATTTATTATCTTGTACTTAATTCTTTTTTACATATTAAGGTATTTTCAAGTCCCATGCTGCTTTTCAATTAATATTTTATGAAAATAATTATTTAAAGTAATAAAATTATTACAGTACACAGTGCAGTAGTAAAACTATTATAACATTTAATAAGACTTTCTTAATAATCACTAATTTGAAGTTTTTTAAAAAAAATTATAATAGTAAAACTGAAGAGTTTTGTCTAACAGTAGAAAAACTTGCTAAATATTAACTAAAGAATACAGTAAAGTATGTTTGATAATGAATTGCCTTTAAAAATTGCAATTTGTTGACTGTATTGAATTCTTTAGTTTACCAGTATTATAACTTATGCAAGACGTAGGTTAGACATTAAAAGTAAATTTATAAAGTTTAAGATTGTAATATTTAATTTACTTTAATATATACCTTAAAAAATAAATATGTATAGACACAAAGATATTAATTTTTATTGACTTTAATAAATGTGCAATTTTATAAGTGTACCAAGATACACTCTTTAATAGCTAAAAATTTGTAGATATTTATTTTAATATAATCATACAAACTGAAATGTTATATAAGTGCCTTATTACATAATGATTTATATAATTATTTAGTTCTTATGTCAGAATATGTTAAATGAATTTTCTTGCTTAATTTTATAAAAATTACCTTTAAGTTTACTTAAAAAACTTTTATAAATACAATACTACTAATTTACATAGAAAAATACCAGTTTGTTTTATTATAATTACGAAAACTTTAATAATCAAAATGAAAATTTTAATTATAAGGTTATGTCACATGTTTCAATATGAACTGAATCATTATCAAGAAATTTGACAATGAAAACTGTTGTATGACCTAAATAGTTTTTAATAGTTTAAAATATTATGTTATTGGGTTTGATTTCAGTAGGATTTATCTTTTTTGTAAGCTTTATATAACTTAGTTAAATAAAGAATTATTATATTTTTTATTTAAAAACATCTCATAAGATTATTAGTGATGTTGTAATCCTCTATTTAATTTTTTATAATAGAGAAAATAGTGTATTTACCTGTTAAATGGAATATTTTCACTTTTGAATATTTTTGAAATGAGGAATGGTTTATTTGTTTAAACAACAACAACAA
>JAPMOQ010015762.1:873283-887375 GCA_026543055.1 Argiope trifasciata | reverse complement strand
ATGGTTTAAATATATATATATATATATATATATATATTTAAACCATTTTTGATTTGAGAGCTGTTTAATGAATGGCAGTCAATTAATAATTTTTAAAAGAATATTTATTCATTACTGCTTTTTAAATTTTATGTAATATTATTTACCTCATCATAATTTCTTGATGTATTTTTTTAAATCTTGCCTGTAATATATGTAAAAGATAGATATTCATGCATTTTTAAAATTCTTTTGCCACTAGTCAAAAAAGCATTAAAAATATTTAGAAGCAAAAACAAATATTAAAGAATAAATGTCTCATTGTTGCCTAGCAACCGGTGTAATTAATTCTCTTATTCTGATATTGCCTGTTATCTACTCAGTCATTTATTAAAAAAAAGATCAATAACAATTAGAGTATAAATTGTACTAATATGAAATTTATATAATTGTAAAGATAAAATTTGAATTTTAAGATGGTATATAAAAATATTTTTTGTGAAATAATTTTCTCTGAAGTAACTTAGAAAAGTGCTGAAATTTTAGTTAAATTCTGATTACTTACTTTTCCACCTTGAAAAGTTAACACTATCTAGTTTTAAATAATAGCTGTGCACAATTTGGTTGTTGGATTTAATTTACTTCAAATGGTGTTCATATTAAGATGCATTAATTGATTTATTATCATTAATTTGATGGACTTTTAACAGTCTAGTTGATATTCAGTGCTGCATTTGTGATGTTTAAAGGCAAATGTTTACTTGTTTGATGTATTTTTGAAATGCATATTATTAGTAATATTTACTTTGCCTTTTAAAGAATCGAGAATGCAATTCAGTGACATTTAAAATTAATTTATGTTATTAAACTATTTTAAGTTTGGGGTCAAGTTTATTATATGAATTGTATTTTTTTAAAAAATATACTATTTTCAATTGTTTTTATGCTAGACATTCCAGCTCAAGAATTTAGTTTTTTAATATTTTAAGCTACTTAATTGATATAATTTATGAAGTTCTTGGTTATTTATTCACATTTTTAAGATTGAGGAAGAGGAGGAACGTTATCTTAATTTTTAAATTGGCCTGTAATATATATATATATATATATATATATATAATAGTTTAAATATATTGTGGCATATTATTAACAGGTCAGAGTTTTTAGTATTAAAAAAGTTTTACAATGGAAGTTAAAATTAAACTGTAGTTTTAATAAAAGAATTTTATAGGATTATTAAATTGAGGATTTTAATATTTTGGCATATTTTTAATCTTTATTACAAGTACTAAACTATTTGATTATAGTACAATTAGTTTTGACTTGTATTTTTTAATTAACAATCTTTATTACAATATTTACTTAAAGTCTTACCTTTTAATACTGTTTAAAATAAAGTGATTTGAAAATTGCATTTTGAAGGAATATTTAATTTTAATAATGTTTTATTCTGAGGAAAATATAATATATTTTCCTCAGAAAAATTTAACTAGAAACTAGAAAAATTTAATTCAGATTTGTAAGATACAATTATTTTGCACTGTTAATCATGTAGCTTAAGTTATTTATATGGACATGTGATTGTAATTTCACAAGCATACAAATTCAGGTATACTTCTAGATCACAAAATTTTGTCTAAATTTAATCAATAAATTCATCATTATTGATTTTCAATAAATTTTAAATGTTCTGGTAAAATCTTAAATTACAAGCCATTATACTAAGACCTATTTTAAAATAGAAAGTTCAACATTCATTTCTCCTTCATAGTTTATTTTGTATTATTAATTATTGGTAGACAAAATTTTGAAGATCAAATCAAATAATCGCGATGACCGACTCTTAAAATGTGTTACTGTATTAACTCTGATATTTATCGTGTGATATTTGTGTGTAAATAATGAAGATGGATTAAAGAAGAATTTTAAAATCTTAATCAGTAAATTAAATATCAAATTTGGATTCAAAAATAAGATTCATGAGATGATAGCATAACAGCATTTATGTATTTGCATGATGTAGTTACATTTTAATCTCTTAATTGCAAGGAAAGGAATGAAGAAACAGCTTTCATTATAGCAATTTTAAGTCATTCATGTAGTTTTGATTGTGATAAATAGATTAACATCATAGTAATATTGATTCAAAACAAATTTGTTAGCTTATACAGATTTTATCTAAATTGTGAAACTAGTCATGCAATGTAAACAATATATTAAAAATCATGTACCTTATAAATTTTTGGTAGGTTAGGTTACTTGAAAACCAATCTGAGAAATTAAGAGATATTTAGTTTGCTGAAGTGCTAATTTTTATACTTATTTGAGAACCAATGTCTTGTCTCTATAATAATTTCTGTTACTTTTATATTCAGTATGGAGAATCCCAAATCATTCATTACATAAAAAACGGCATTAAAAATATTGTATATATTACTGATATAAAAATATTACTGATACTTTTTTCTAATTTAAAGTATAATTACTTAATTTGATTTTTGTTCCCCATCAGAATGGCATTAAGTAGTTTTTTTTTTTTTTTTGCTAGCTTGATAGTTTTGGAACTGTGTACATTTATCATATTCTTAGGAACAAATTAATATTATTTAAAATTAAGTGAAAAATAAAAAAAAAACTCTTCTAAAGTTAACTGTTTCTGAGAAATCTTGATTTAAGAAATTTGCAAAAATGTAAACTGATAGTACCATTTTTCCAGGGACTATCTTTAATAATGATAATAAAAAAATAATTGTGTGAATTCTTAACATTCTTTACCAAACTGCATAAATTATTTTTCTTATGTAAAACAAATGTTCAATAATAGTGGAATCAAATTTTTAATTGAATTTTGAGTTCTAGAAGATTCCTCTGCTTTAGTGAACAAAAATTTTGTGAAATAAAAAAAGATTTCTCTGTCAAATGATATGACATATTTTTTTAAGATTTTGAACTAAATGTGCCATGAAGTTGGCAATTAATTTGTATTATTTGTATGCACTTAAATGCAGTAGCTCAAAAGCAAAAAAGTCTTAGGTAAATGGAACCAGGCATATGATTTTATTTCAAAAATTATGGTTCTGTATTAGACTTCAGTTTCAATTGATTGATCAAAAGGCTTCCAAATTGTGTACTATCTCTCATTTTGCTATACTACAATACTATTCAATGATTACTAAAAATAAAATTCTGAGTATTTGTGGCATTCATAACCTTGCTATAGGTTTATAATTTTTATTTGAAGAATAGGATAACTCCATTATTAGAAAGAAAGTTTCGGGACCTCTCCAACTGGTTTCTAGGGCCAATTAAAAACAATAATTAAAACTTAGATTATAAATACTAAATAAAATTTTGACTTTTTCTTCTATATCTTTCCTTTTGATATTGACTTTTTCTTATATTGTTACAGAAAACTAACTATTGCTACATTTAAAAATTTTGAAGTCTTGTTAATTATTTCAATTTAATTGTTCTGCAATATTTTCTTAAAGTTTGGCAAAGTTTTGAAATTATTTTCATAATTTTTTAGAATAATTTTCATTGTTCTGAAATTCAAATAATTTTCAATGTTTCATTATTGAAAGCAAAGTAAAAAAAAGGTTGTTTAATATTTGCCTTGTTTAAATAAAGAATAAGGGAGTTACAGTGTCTCAAGTAAGCAGCTATATGAATTGGTAACTATTTTTTCAATAGCTTTGTAACCTTAGGGGATTTCAATCTATTAATTTTAGTACATATACACATCTAACAGAACAGGTGTGAGGTTATTTATTATAACACAGCTTTAATGTTTGTTTCAATTTGATGCTTTAAAATCTGTTGAAAAAATTACAAATCAATTATGTATAATAGATTTGAGATTAAGCATTATTAATATTCTTGGCAAGTGTGGGCAAGTGATCTCCGAATGTGTGTTGTAAGAAATAAATAAGAAAAAGCTGTATTTTCTTCTGTTAGTATGAATATGTAGAGATCTTAAATTATCATATGTATATGGTCAAATTGACTGAAACCTTTTATTTTTAAAAAGTTGAAAAAGGGATTATAATAGTGATATAATTAAAAAACAAACAAAATATATAAGTTTTTTTTGTTACTGCCATACCTTCTGATTTCACTTTTGAAATTATTCCTCTTATATCATGTTGTATTCAGATGAGCTTTCTGATAGTCTTATTTTCAAAAACAATTCAGTAAGAGCTAGCTGTCAAATTACATATAATGAAAATGAATTGATAGTGTACTTTAATAAACATTTTGGCTCTTAATATTTTTTAGTTCTGTATTATTTAGAGATCTGGATATTTGATGATTGAATGACAAACTAGGTTTTAATCCTCCTTCAGTTTGCCTCTTGTTAAGGTTAGAGGGGGTCAGGTTCTCTGGTTTGAAATGCCAATTAAACAATAATAAATCAGGGAAATATTGCTCAAAATAAAAGTACTGATTTTATCTAAATATCTTATGTTCCTCTTTTAAGAGGGAGTCAAGTTTTGTGGTTTGAAATGCCGATTGAGTGGTCATAAATCATGCAATTATAGCATAAAATAAAAGCATTGACTTTATTAAAATATCTTATTTTCCCCTTTTAAAAAAGCACCTTATATGAAGAAATGCAATTAAAACACTTTGCAGAAAATATGTAGTTTTATATTTTGAATTAAAAACATTATTATTTGGAGAAGTATCTTTTTTTTAATATATATATATTTAAGGTGATGTTTAATATAATTTCTCCTTCCCACTCCCATTTAAATTTTAATCATGTTTTTTTTTCTTATGTTTTGCTTTACTATTTTTTTCTTAATCATATTACATATTTTATAGATCTGTTTTTATTATTTTTAAATAGTTCATAAATGAATGTGATATATGAAGCTTAAAGCTTCTTTTTAAAGTTATTTTGATGTTGAGTGATTGAAATATGCCCTGAAAATTTTGTTAAATATTAAAGTGTAATATGTTAATTTAACTTTATTTTTTTAGGGACCTAAACATCATCATTTACACATTAATCAGTCACTCGGGGCATATCGGGCTGGCTCTTTACCCAATGTGAATCAGATTGGTAATAACAGCATTGACCTTCAGGTCAGTATCAGTTCAAATGAAATGTGTATGAAATAATTGTAGAAACAGATCTTCAAAATATGTATTATGATAAAGTTTAAAATTGAATTGATTGTTATTAATTGTGTAAAAATCTTGATGGAAATGTAAAATTGTTAATATTTTTAATTAGTTATTTTTTTCAGGAATGTTATACAATAATCATGGTAATGCCTATTTGGGAAAGCTTTAAATTAATGAGGTTTATTCAATACAGTTTGAAGTAACTGAACAAAATGATATATTTTGTGCATGAATTTGATACCTATGTAATATTCATGTAAAAATCCTTGTTATAAAAAATGATTGTTTACTTTATAATGATTTATTTTTCATATTTTTTTTATTAAAAGAAATCTTAAAAGAGGAAGGATAATCATGTTATCTTATTAAATAAAATTCTCTCCCTGGAAAAAAATATCTACACATAATATTTTTCTGAATATTGATGGATAAAATTATTCTAATTGTGGTATTAAAAATTAAATAAATTAAATTATTAAAAATTTTTCTTGATGGATTTTACAAAAATTAGGGATGTTTAAAATAGTAGCTGAATTTCTGTCCTTCAAATTTTATTTTTAAGTGATGAAATATGTTTGTAAAAATTTTTCAGTAAATGCATTTATTTTCAAACTTAAAAGTTATTTAAAATTATAATAAAGTAGAAGAAGAAATATTCATTTTATTGAGAAACTTGTATTGCCTAAATCAAAAGATTATTTATGTAAAAGAATTTCAACAGCATTTCACAAGCAAAATTTAAATGAATTAGTTTCAAGGTAAATTACTATGTAATTACATTTTTTAGAGTTTTTTTTTTTGTTCTAAAAAGCATAAGAATAATGATTTAATAATGTTTTATTTCAACTAATTATTTTTATATTGAAATTCTCATTTTCTATTTGATATTATATTTAAAAATCTAATAAACAATTTAAAATTTTAAAATGGAGTAATGTGTGTATATATATATATATATATATAATATATTTGTAATCATCATAAATAATAGGAAATGTCTGATGCTGAATTTAGTTTTTCTGTAATTTGATATTAGCATGCACAGTTTTTTTAAATTAAAAAGTATGTGCTTTTGCCGTATTAAAATTTCTTTATTATCTATTTTATTTGTAATCTATTGATATTTTATTCTGGAAATTCTGTTTTTTGACTTTGCATAACTTTATTATTATAGAGTGCTTTAAATAGTTTAGAAGACATGAAGCAGGGTCGAGAAGTTTCAGCTGATCGAATGCATCGAGAAAGGGGGCGACATTCAGTGCCACATCAGAGTAGACGGTTTGCTTTCGAAAATAAAAGGGTTTGTAATATACACTATTTAAGTTTATCAGTGATATATATATGTATCATATGCATTCTTTTTTTGCCATTGTTAAATGTTAGAATTTTAATGTGATTAGAAGAAAAATCCAAGATGACAGTTTCTTTTTAATTCAATGCTTTTTAAAAATTAACTTTTAACTTCTGTCTAATTTTCACTGAATAATTGTTTCATGTTTCTGTTCATATCTAATGTATGTTTGAAGTTAGAATGTTTAAACTATTCTCATTGATTAGAACAAATTATCCCTGTCAATTTTTGAATAGAAAATCTGAATGTTTAATGTATCTTCTATCATCAAGATTTTATCTGATGAAATCGGAATTTTGAATTATAATTTTAAATTTTGTGGAAAACTTTAAAAAAACCTATCTTGCATATTGTTATATCTTCGTACTATCAAAATCTGTGAACTATTTGTATTTTATTTGCATTTTTTACTGTGTTAGAAATATATTTCATAAGAATTTTAATAAAGAAATTGTTAATGATGTAAATTGAAAGCAATTTAAGAATTTTCTCTCTAATTTTTTAAATCATACATGATATATAAGGAAATATGAACATTTAAAAATAAATGTTGTTGCATTATTTATATTTCTGCAATCATCATATATTGTTTTAATTCTTTATTAGCACACTTATAGCCCTGATCTTGTCATAAATTAACGTTTTAGACCTTTCTATTGATATAAGTTTATTCTAAATTGGAGAAATGAAATATATTTTCTTGAACCATTAACTTGTTACTATTTTATTTCTTTCAACCATTGCAAATTTTCTGATTCCCTGAATAAGAGTTTTGGATAATATTTTTATAGCGAATCCATAAATCACATGCAAATATACAATAAATGTTATCAAATTTTTTTTTTTTTAGTAATCTTTGCTTTTATAGATGTATATTTTAATCTACAGCTAGATGTATGATAAGAGTCAAAAGATCATTTTCTCTTTATTAATATTGATTAAATTGAATTTCTAAAAATTAGTATTTTGATACTGTAAATATTTATTGAATCCTGTGTCATAAAGAAATTTTATATTTAAATTATATAGTAAAAAAATATTTAGTCAAATTAATTTGGCATGCCCCCTCCTTATTTTAGTGCAGTATGAATATGTTTATTCTGTTACTGAATGGATTCTTTAATAATGTGTTTGCATAATGGAAAATCATTATATGCATTATTATGTGAATTTATATCAGTTGAAATATATCTAATCTTTTAGTCATTGCAAAATTTGAATGTAAAAGCATTGAAAACTAACAAAAACAGAAGAGCAATTGTATATAAAATAATGGGATTTTTTTCTAATTATGTTAATTAAATCAAAATTATGCAAAAATGTTGGATTAACTATAGGTATCATATGATATTACTTTGTCTGAGAATTAATTGCAGTTTTTATGTAAGTTATTAAAAGTGCACATTATATAATTATTACAATTGATTTTTTTATTAATATTTTGTTTTGCAGATTGATGTTTCACCTTACAATTCTTCTTATCTGTCACCACCTCCCGACACGAATTGGAGAAGGTATGATGTTCTTTGTATAGTTAAATTTTGATAAAAATTAGTGAATTATCTGTTAAAACTTATGAATTGTATCTATTTCTGAGTATTTTATCAATATGTGAATGTAAAAATTAAAAAGTGGGTGGGTGTAAATGTAAGTTTTCATTACTACATAACCTGTTATTTTGTAGTTTAATATCACTATTGAAACATATCATTGCCATTTACTTACGGTTATAAAAAAAATTTATTATGATATTTTGACTCAGAAAATTGATCTTAGTGAAAGTGCACATATATTATTTGATATATAATTAAATCAGTGCACTGAAGAATATTTGAATATTTAAAAAAATTATATCAATAAGATTTTTTTTTTGAGCTTAGAACAGAGAAATCCATTTAGAAGATTTTATTAATATTAACCATCATTTATTCAATGTGTGTGTGTTTTTTTAATATCATTTTTTTCTAATAGTAACAAATTCCCTTGTTTGTTAATATTTGTGCTAAAATACATGAATAATATGTTTTTGAAGCAATACAGATATGCATAATATGTGCATTGAAATTGTCTTTTGTCTTTTTCAGGCATTTTAAAATAATTTGAAAGAAGCTGAATTGAAATTTGTACTATAGCTATAAAAATTAAATTATTGAAGTATTATTTATTATTTAATTTAGTATTTGTTTTATCTTTAAACAAATAATTAAAAGTTTAAATTTTTTTGCAGTGAATTTTAATTGTATAGAAATATATTAATAAATACATTAAAATTGTTAAAAATCACTGATTTCAATTAAAATGTTTGCAGTAATTCAGTGTATTAAATATTATTAATAAAATGAGTTGAATCCTATATTTAATATTGTGCAATAAAAAGATTACTACTTGGGCACAATTCAAGAAATGCAGAAAAATTTTCTCATTGTCCAATTTCAATAATATAAATAACAGGAATACAAAAAAAAAAAAAAAAAATGCTGCAGAATTATATCAAGTTGTAGATTAATCTTTAAATAAAATAAAATTATATGTGCATATTTGTTTAGATTTTGAATAACTTAAAATGAGTTATTACATGTAATGAATAAGTATGCTTCTTACATTTTGTGAGTGTATAATTTTTGAGATTTCAATATTGTGCAGATATTAACAAGAAATGTGCCCATATTAACTGATCAATCATTTTTATTTCATTATAGGACTAATTCGGATTCTGCCCTTCACCAAAGTGCCATGAACACACAAGAAAATTATCATGGTGCCAATACTCCTCCAAATAATAGAAATATTGGTGAATATAAATATATTTTATTTTATAGACTTTTTCTGAATTTTTATTAAGGTTTTATCGACATGCAGAGAATATCTAATAGTAAGTAATTATGTTTGTGATATGAGCAGTTGCTTGTAATGTTGAAACTGGTGATTTAAGCATGTTCTGAGCCTTTTTATCCCTTTCTCATGCTCTGAGCAAAGGAATAAAACTCCTTAGATCCTACATATATGTTTTAAATATACTTAAGATTCTCTTTCCTAAATCACCATGAAGTAATTAAAACCATACATTAATCTTGTAGTAAAGTCACTGAAGTGACAAATTTCCTTCTCTTTTGCTCATGTGTTATGGTGCAGACTGATGCATCTTTTATTGCCTTTCCTCTGTGCAGAATATGACTCTGGTGGTAAAATAAATCAGTTAAAACTCTAAATTCTATCATTTCAGCTATGCTTGATAAAAATATATTTCCCACCCTCTCTCTCTCATACATATATACATACACCCACTACAAGGTAGTATTACAAAATCAGTTTTTCCTCTTGGAGAATGACAGTCGGGTAGTGTTTTTGAAATCTCTCTAGGAAATGTTGGAGAAAAAACAGGAGGTTGGTAACAACATAGCTAAACATCATACACATTTTAAATGAAATAAAAATCAAAGAAATTAAGCCAGTAAATAAGGGTGGGGAGACTGATTCTTGGTATTTGTCAATTATTTTAAGCCCATAGATTTTTGTTAAAACCTTGTCCATGAGAGAAAAAAGTCATGAAAAACTTTCATTGTAATTCTTGGGGGGGATGATGAGCAAAATCAGTAGGGGGTGTTATCTTTAGTAAACTATTATGCTTTAGCTTACATTTAGCTGTGCTATATATTAAGCTAGGGCATGACAGAGACATTCTTCAAATTGTGTATTGATTGCTATTTTACAGCAGTTTGATAAACCAATTTCAGTTGTTTCTGACAATGGATTATTTGTTCAACTAGATAATGTCATGATATGACTTGTTTTATTTTGTAAACAATCAGTTTCCAAGTATATCTTTTTTAATATTTTTTATAGATAATTCACTTAATCAAATAGTCATTAATTTTTAATACACTTCTTTATTTCTTGAATACTTTGTGCCACAATGAATTAAGTTCACCATTAATAAAGTAGATCTAATTCTTACTTGATGTTTCATTTTGCTTGCTTACTTCTATAGTTATAGTCATTGTTTCTTCTTTTGTTATAGTTATTATATATATCATATATAATAACTATAAATATATTCTATATATAATAAATGTAACAAGTTATTATATATACAATATCCAAGTCTCAACCTGTGTATCGACTTTATTAATTTTTATTTTATTTGAAAATTTATGGTCTATACAAGTTATTAATTACCATCTACCTATCTTGCATTGCAAAATAAAAATTTGACACTGATTCCTTGTCAAACAGCTGAAATAATTTATTTATTGATTATTTATACTTTACAAGCATAGTTAATCGATGAGAAAGATGTTTGTGTGAGGTGAAGTATTTAAAATAGTATTGTCATTTGGTGTAATAAGATGCTGTCTATCAAAGGCGATTGACGTTACAAATTAGTGCTGTTAATATGATGCTGGCTACCAAAGATGACTTACTGATTTTTAAAAAACCCTTTGTTTACTTGAAATAAAATGTAATAAATTTTCTTATAATTCTAGATATTGACGGAAATGCTGTTCATGAAAATGATCAGTTAAATAGTTATTGGGACCCCAAAAAGGTAAGTCCTTTATTTTTAATGAGTTCAGACTTTTCACATTGCTTTCAATTTTTATAGTTTTTTTTTCCCATTTAGTATTTTATAAAATTATTGCAGCATTGGAAATAAATATTATTTTTTTAAAAGAAAATTATGAAATTACATAAAATTTATGTAAAAAATTGGAAATCTTATTAATGAATTCATAAAATTGAATGAATAGGAAATATGGCCTTTCAAGTATTATAAAACTACCCTAATTGGTCACTTGCTAATAGGCTGTTCTTATTGTCGAGATCACAGTTCCTTATTATTGATTTCTATTTGAATAAACCTTTATAGCATCAAAAGAATTCAATAGTGAGCCTAGTATTTTAAACTTACCTTGGATGAAAAGAAGAAGGTTTCATCCCTACTGTCATGAAGTTAAACTAACCAAAAAGTAGACTTGAAAACCATATAATTTTAAGTCTTATTCTTGTTTAGAATAACTAACAATTGATTGATAAGTACAGAAAGTTGAGATATTGAAAATATTGAAAGTCTTTTGTATATTGCTTATGTGTTTGAAAAGAAGATGCTGTTAATAGTTTATTTTTCTCTTCTATTTTTAAAAGTCTTATTGATCTTTATTACTAGCAGTTCATAGGATAGTTTGTCAGTCTCATCAAGTAGTTATATTTAGGAAAGGGGTGGGGGTTCTTTCTTTTAATGAAATTGCTGCAAGATGAAACATTTTAGAGAGGTATAGCATTACATCAAATATTTAATTGCAATACATTTTTTTGATTTGCTAGCAAAATTAAATATGTAGAATTTAATGTATTTCCATTAAGAAATAAGCCTTAAAATATTGAACAAATATATTTGAATTTTTAATCCTGGATTGATAAAAATCAAAATAATAGTAGTTTAATATCAGTTAGTAGTAATAATTTCTTTCTATACCCTTTGTTTCATATTGATTTCAATTTTCTTCTTTGAGAAATAATTTCTTATGGCTCTGCCTTTATTGTCCAGGATAGGAGAATCGGGTACTTGACAGACATTTGCTTCTAGTTAAAATTTTTTGTTGACAATAAACATCTTTTGTGGCAGTCTTATCATTTTCCAAAGAAAAAAAAATGTAGCTTCAAAAGTGATAAATCACCAATTTTATACCCATTAATTTTGGGGCTTCAAAAACCCCTAGTGAAAACATTATGCTCTCACATAATTTTTTTTTTAAAAAGAAGTCTTAAATTTTTTTTATAGGTATCTGTATTGTTATCTATTGAAAAATAAAATTAAAAAAAAAAAACTTCAATGCTTTCAGATTGAATGCTCACTTGAATGCTTTCTGGTTATTTAGAAAATACAGATTAAAAATATACTTTTATGTATCAAAATGTACCTGTGAATTTTTTGTGTGTATTTTTATTTCTTTTTGCTTCCATAATGTGTTTTAAATTGATTGAATTTTTAATATTTTAGCAACAACTTGTACCAACATTGCAACAATCAAGGCCAAAATCTTGTGAAGTACCAGGAATAAAGTAAGAAATTTTTAATTAAAATGCATTCAATGTAATTGTAATATAAATAGATAGAAATTACAGCCGGTATAATGGCATATTTAAATATTAGAATATATTCTTTCACAAATCTGTTTTTTATTCTGTAATTTCTAAAAGTATATATATAAATAGATCTTACTTCTCCAATTATTCTACTAGAAAAATTGAGTTTTTTAAAAACATATCTATTGAATTATATATATCTTTTAAAAATTTATTTTGAACTTATAAAATAATCTTGGAAAAATTACATAAATCAAAATATTTGTTTGATTCTGTTCCTGGAATAGTAACATTTAGTTAATATTATTTGTGTACAGTTTTGTGAATAAATTCTGCAAGTCATGTTTCATTTGTGTTTGCGATTTCAGTATATTTCCATCTCAAGACGAAAGTGGATCTGTACATGTGCCAATTTCAAGTAATACAGGATCCTTACCTGATTTGACAAATTTGCATTTTCCACCTCCATTAACAACACCTTTAGATGTAGAGGATCAAACAGGTCTTGTGAATTCATGTGTTCAAATGCCCCATTCTCCACCTAATACTAGCACTTTGTCCCCATCATCATTACAGCATCAAACTCACATTCTAGGTTAGTATAAGAAGGGTTTCATTTTTGTTTTGCTAGCTTAAAACCAGTGCAGTTTTTTAACACTGTGCAAAAATTATAACAATATGTGACAGCAATAAGAAATTTTATGGGACATAATGTGTGCATTTCTAATGTAATTTAGATAAAATAAATGTAAACAAATAATATAAAGGTTTGTGTTTATGAATTCATTTTTAAAAAAATCTCAAATATTTAAAGTTTTGTTTGTTTTTTCTTCACTGCTGGTTATTTCCGAAATTATTTAGAAAGTTGAAAAATGTATGCATATTTCTGAAAATTAACAGATTTATTAAAAGTTCTAATGTTTTTGTAGTTTTCTTCTGTAATGCACATAAGGCTTTTAATGCTATTTCTATTTTTGGAACTCATATATTTAAAGAATATATATATTTGTTTTCAGCAGATTAGTTTTTTTATGAATTTAAATTTAATTACTTCAATTTAAAGTTAAATTTCAAACTTTTCAGGAGCTGATAGGATATTAAAAAATTCAAATGCAAAGTGTAATGCATAGAAAAGCATAAGACATCAATAGTAGGCAATTTATATGATTATCAAAATTTGACACAAAATTATGTTTTGCTGAAAAAACTAATAAAAGACTAGGTTGTATAAAATATTGAATTCAAATTTTACTCAGCAAACCAATTGACCACCTAATACAGCTGGTATATAAATATTTGTTTTATTCTTTGCCAATGTCAACGATATTTTCTGCAGCAATTAATCTTGGAGGTCATATGGGAAAGTGTCTTAACTGGATAACAACCTACTCATCTTGTAGTTTATGACTATTTTGACTTCAAAAGACTGTATTTTAAATGATAGGGAGTTGAATCTCTAGAAGCACAAAGCAATTAAAATTTAGTGTGTGATTCCTATATATATATATATATATATATATATATATATATATATATATATATATA
>JAPMOQ010015762.1:840572-864478 GCA_026543055.1 Argiope trifasciata | reverse complement strand
TTTTTTTTTCACAATTTACATCTATACTAAAATATATAAAGTAATTTGTAATTTCTAAAAAGCAAAAACAAATATAACTGCTAAGACATTTTTTTTTGTTAAATTTTTACTAACAGTTAATCATTCATTAAAATATTCTTTTTAATTTCTTTTTAATTACACCTATTTTGCTGTCTAAATTTAGCTTGCAGCATTATTTTTGGCACTAGTTACAAGAACATAAATTTTATTTTCTCTCTATATAAATCTTTGTTATTGATGTTGTATATATAAAGGATGTAATTGCATTTAACTTTAAAATTGTCATTGCAATTAGTCTGTGAATCCTTCATTGTTTCTTTTTGTAATGAAAATAATGCAACTGAATTTCAATTTGTAAATATATCAGATATTTAAGTTAAAAGGAAATTTCTCTGTATTTTAATTTTTATTCAATGTTTTGAAAAACATAGACTAATCTCAGAAATAGTTTGATGGATTAGCATATTTTCTAGATAGAATTTTTTTTAATATTTTATTTCAAATATTTTTAGTTTTTATCACTGCTGCATATGTTGAGCTATTGTGTTTTATCATATACATTTACCTAAACTATGTTCTTGAATTTATATGAAGACAACCATTATAGATCTTTATCTCTTGAAAATTTCCAAACATTAATGGTATAATTGTATAGTTATGGGTGATAACTTTTCTAGAAACCATGAAAAGAATATCTTGTGAATGAACTGTTTTTTTATTATCCCCTCTCATAAAAATTTAAATGCTTGTAATTTGTTTAATTCTATAATTTTTAACATGCATTTAGGACTTTTAAAATAGTTCCCTTTTGCTAAATATCAATAAATCAAATTTGTCCCCTAAATTTATAGCTGAATTTGTGGTAAACTTAATTTTACTGTTGATAGATAATGCTCATTGTTAAATGGAAAACCCAAATCGCTTCTACTATATGACTCAACTGTAAGAGACAAACCAATCTGAAATTTTCTGAAGATATCCATGATTGTTGACTGAATATATCAATGTTAATACTGCTGGAGAATATCAACTTATTTTCAGTTTTTAAATTCTTTACATGGCCATTTTACAAAAAGTTTTTGAATCATAAACATTGGCTACTTAAGAATTTTTTCTTGTACTGCTGAAAGAAAATTGAATAAATGTTTGATTTAAAATTATTTAAATACATTTAATCACAATGTATTTCTATTTAAATTTATGAGATTTAAGAATTCATTAATCAAACCTAATTTTAGGAAAGTTTTTAAAGTAATCAATAAAAATTTCATTTGCATTATAAATTGATTGTTTGTTGAATATGAAGGATTGTATTCATATTAAAGTTTCAAAACAGTAAATTGAATCATTATTGTTAAGTATCAATTAATAATTAACTATTACAGTTTTTGATACTGTGCTGTTTTTTAAAACTCTTAATATCTTTCAGATGTCAGACAATTGTTCCAACTCAAACAACGTTGGTTCACACAATAATACTGCCATGTTTCTGGCTACAGTAGATAGTGGTGGAGGTGGAGGTCCATCTGATGGTGATATTTCTCTTCTTAATCAGAGTGGACTTCAATTTTCCAGTCAACTTTCACCAGGTCTGAATACTACTCAAGAAATGGACAATACCATGTTATACTCTATAACATCACTTGGATCAGATCCACAGTTACAGTCACCTACTCTTTACACTAAATCTAGTGTTATTTCAAGTCATCAAACAACACCACAGACACCTCAAACTCCAACTAGTATTCCAGATATAATTTTAACAGGTAAGTGTTATTACACATTCATTTTTTATTATATATGAACAGTTCCAAATTGAATAATAGGATTATTAAAATATCAGCATATTTTTTATTCCATATTTTGAACATTTAATGATGGATATTAAATGAATTTTTTTTGTTTCCGTAAACTTTATACACATTTTATAAAGCTGCTACAGCTTTGGTGAAATTTCTTTGGAAATACAGAATTTATTTTTGGGTGTAAGAATATTTTTCTCATTATCTTTCATCTTTTTCTAACTTTGTAGCTTAAAGTCAATTCAAATTTCAAAATATTATATTTATTATATGATGTTTTGCTACTCTAAATTACATTATATACTGTCAATTTATTTGTCAAGGAGATTTTTTCATTGCTTTGACATATTGATACTTTTTCTATATATAAGATATTTTACATGGCAAAATATCCAAAAGCAGCGAAGTATCTGTTTATGGATAATTAATCAACTGCAAATAAATGATTTGACATGTTGATTTGATATATTAGTTTTTGATATCATATTATTTTACACAATAAAACAGATGGTGCTTGGAAATAAAGAATTGTTGGGAGAAAAATAAAAACAAGTAATTGTTGCATTAATGAATTCAGCTTGTTTTTCTTTTAATATTTTATCAATTTGTTAATCAGTATGATGTGAAAAGTCACTACATTGCATTTCTTCCTAGAACAGGATATTCTTTGAAAATAATTTACTTTTGAAGAAATACGGATTTCTTCCCCTCCTGAAAAATTTGAGTCTTATTTGCCTACAATCTGTACTCTGATTCTAAATAATTAGTTTATCTTAGTGTCTTCTTTGGATTGGTAGATTTTCCAATATCTATTCTATCAGAGAAATTTCTATGTATGATAAGTATTTAGGTTTTCCTTCTTGTCTTCTCAAACCTGTAAACCACAGTTGCAGATATTGTAATGTTTGTTAACTTTTATATCAAGGCTGTTTTCCATATAAATCAACTTATTTTTGACTGAATGTAAATTAGGGGAAATATTGCTATAACTGAACATTTGCTCACTTTCAGAAGTATAACATTATAGGAAAAATAGAAATCACAGAATAAAAATGTTAAATTGTAAAAAAAAAAAAAAAAAATCACATTATAATAATTTATTTTTTGTACCAAGTACATCAGTTTTTCTTTCATTCTCGAAATTTTTTAAAATTGTATTTACTTTTTAAATTTATTAATTTTTTGTAAACTTTTAAATTGACTTTTTTTGTAAACTTTAAATTTATCTCTTGAAACTGAAATCTATTCATTCGTTTTAAACAATATTAAAAAAATTGAAAGCTTTTTTTTTGAATTAAGAATAAAATGAAAATGGGATACAAAGAAGCTTTATATATGTGGCAAAAGCTCTAATCCCTTGCTTTTCAGGAGAACTTTCAAGTGATCCTGAATATGAATTGAGAGGAAGACTTGAGGCTTGTGAGTTAAATTTTCTATCCATTTTAAGCAGAGAAACAAACACTGCACATGTAGATAATTAGAATCAGCAAAATTAACCTGCTTTTTAGCGATGAAATTGTGCATTAATTAAGTTTGCATAGTCCCTTGTCATGTAGCTTCATGAGTGGCCCTTATTATTTGATGCAGTTTTCAGTATTTTGGAAAAAAAAAATTGAAATGGGTGTAGTGTTCTTGCATTTTTTGGTCATGTTATTGTCTGTGTTTTATGGGTTTGTTGCAAGAATTAATGCTTTATAGTCTATTTACCAAGCATTGTTTGACAGTGTTGTGTTTCTTTTGAAATGCTAGTGTCATGAATTTTAACAGTTGCTAATTCCTGCTCTAATATGCATGTCTACATCTGAAACTGTTTTTATTTTTAATTTCATCTTTCTGTATTTATTCTTTAATATGGAAGAGATATTTTATTTATGAAATTTATTTCCTTTTGATGAAAACAAATAAGCTTTTGTCCTCTCCTTAGGTTTGTGCATTGAAACATTGAAACTGTTTTGATATAGATTGTGTTAGCAGTTATTTTTGTGTGTTTTAATTATTTATTTTTTTGTATGCAGATATTTTGTGGAATTTTTTTTTGTTTGTGTCTAAGGAAAGCGATATTAAAAAGTAAAAAATAATTTTTTTCAAAATTATATTATTAATAATTAGTTTATTCCAAGTTATAATTTTTCTAAAAGATTTAAAAAAGAAAAAGAAAGAAATTTGGATCTTTTTTCCAATTTATTAATGGCAGAAATAGTGAAAATCAAAAGCAAAATAAATAATAAAAATAAATTTTTCTGTGGTAAATGCATTAATATTTAAAATTTTTTAAATTGTATTAAAAGATATAAGATATTTTAGTTGACTTGGAAATTAATTTTATCTAATCAAATGGTGATACAGCCTCACAATATATATAACAAGCAATATATATTATTATATTTTACTATATTTATGTATATATTTGTCATCTAAAATCTTATGTTGTTTTTGCAGTTTATACACATTTTTTTAGTTGTGAAAAATGCATTTAATTAGCTTATAGGTCAGAAAGATACATGCTATAAGAAGGGGAAAAAATGTTTTTCAAGCATTTACTTAATAAACTTTAGTTAATAAAATTGGATGTTGGGAAAATTAAAAATAATTTTTAATATACTGACCGGCCATCACAACAAAACCCCTGAACATGGTTGCTATAAGAGGACGAGTTGAAGAAAGAAGGGAAATGGACATTAAAACTGACCACAACCTTCGGCTAACTAAATTTGCTTCTTTAGGCAAGAAATTCATTCACCTGCGATAATGCAGATATATTTATATGACAGTTGTATATAATTTTACTATTAAATTTAATTCCTTGTTATTTAAGCTTGAAAATAATCTCTTTCACAAAAATGCCTTCAGTAATATTTTTTCTACTGCTTTTATATTGAATTTTCTTTAAGACCTGAGACTGCCATCAATTAAATATAAATTCTTTGATAATAACAAAATAATTTGATATTTTCTTGAAGATTCATTAAGAGAGAAAAGCTTTTATTTTAAGGCTGGAATTTTTCTCTCTCCCCATTTAACATTACAATTTCCAAGTTTTGAATTTGATGAAAATGATAGTTTCAAATAATAAACTTAGTGTCAGGGAAAAAAAATTAGAAAGTAATTAATGATAAATTTATTACTGTTTATATTAAATAAAAATGTGAAGTCGAGCAAAAAAAAAAAAAATGAAGTATGAATAAATCAATGAGCGGGCAAAATTAATGATATTTATTCATTTTCTATTCTTTTAAGAACCAACAGAATGTTTATCACAGTTTTGGAATAACTCATATTCTCCAACATTGATTATCCAATCATCCAAAATTGTACATCCAGTCAATACACATATAATGAATATTCACAAGAGATAGAATTCATCAGAAAATCACAAATCATGAGTGTCATGGGACTTCTAACCATTTCTATTTGCACCAAATAAAATACAGCCATTTCCTTCACCCTAATAATGCAATAAAATATCTCATTTTCATGCTTACTGACCACTACTTATAAGGTTTTTCTTTCTTACTGACCACTACTTTAAGGTATGATGTATATTGACAGTTGGTCAATATACATCATATATTTGTTATGGCATAAAATTTTTCCTTTGTACTTTGCATATTTATTAATTTATAAAACTTAATGTGTTAAATGATTAGAATAAATATGCATATAAATTCATAAATTCGTAGTTTACATTTAAAAATAACATAGACAAATTTTAAGATCTTATTAAAAACTTTATAAAGATATTCAAGCTCTAATGTGAAATATATATTGTGCTCCCCCTCCAAAAAGTATAATGAAAACTGATTTAAGCCAAGAAAATGATTGCAGTTAGTTTTATGAGGGGGGAGGGATGCAAGGTTTGCAATGGATTTAGGATTTTCTTTATTTGTAGAAATTTTTACTCTATGATAAACCAGAAGAGCATTAAATATATGCTGAACACCATGTGAAAATGATTTATTATTGTTTTAAATTATTATTTAAAAAAGGCTATTGTAAAAATATAAATCTTACTGGATTATTGCTGTATAGTATTGCATCAATAAAATAAAATTAGTATAAATTGTTTTTGGAAGTTCTACATAAATTTCCTTGTATTGAATTTTTTTTTGTTCTTATTAAGATGAAGCAGCTAAACAAATGATATCTGTGTGTACTCATAATAAATGTTATTAAAATGAACAGTAAAAATGCACTTCTTAAATCAAATAAATATTAATAAAACAAATAATAAATAGTCATAATCAAATAAGCATAACAATGTTAAATAATAATAAAAATTAATGGTAACCAATTAAAACTTTCAGACTTGTAAAATATATGGGTGCTTTTAAAATGTTTTTCTCTCTCCAAAATTTACTCTTCTTAGTTTTAACAATATTTTATTGATATTCAAACATAGTCGATTGCCTTGGGTTAAGTATTCTAATTTTTATCTATCTTTCTATAATTAGAGCATTATTTACTCAGGTAGACATATATCATACCAAATTGCCTTTCTTAATGAGTTATTTATTTAGTGCTATCTCTCTTAATAACATTGAAAGTTTTTAGTATTAAAAGTGGTTTTTAAAATTTTCTATAAAATGAAATCTCAGAATGAATTAAAGACAAATAATTCAAGGTTCAAACTTTTTGTACAGACCACTCCTTGAATAAGGGCTAAATTTCCAAAATTTAGTGTTAAATGATCCATATGGCTATTCCAGAATTCAAGCTCTGTTTTACATTCGAAACTCAATTAGTCTCAAAGAAGTAATGTCACCATTATAGAAGTGAACAAAGACATTGATTTACTCAAAATCAAATGTTGTCAGTTACATAGAAGTGGTAGCTGCTGTTTGGGAATTGCATATTAACACATGTTTTGATTACTCTGAGCATACTGATTTTTGCTATGAACATTTCTGGCCATATATAATTATCTCGTATTATTTCTGAGTCTAGATAACCAAGATTGAATCGCTACTTGAGAGTGATTTTTGATAAAGTTGTCAGGCTAGATTGATTTGTTTCCTTTTTACTTCCCATTTTTATTCAAATTTATTCCCGTTTATTAATGCATAGTAATTAAGTTGTATTTAAAGTATTTCTTATTCATTGATTTAAAGTCTATGCAGTATCATTCCATTATGGAATCTCAAGAATTCTCCATACATCTTTTATTTAATTAGTCTTATTTCTTTTTATTGAAATTCCCATTGCTTATAGACTTATATTTTATTATTTACAATGACAATATAAATGCTTGCGAAATATCTTTGATTATAGTATTGTTTGCGTTTTTTTTTCTGGAGCAATTTTTAAAAATACATATTTAAAAAAATACTGCTGTATCTTTAAGGATTAGATCTTTGAATTTTTTTCTGAGCTTTTTAAAACTGCTGCCAATGAGGCATTACTTCAATTTTAGTCATGTTAAACTATCTGATAATTTTTTTATTTTAAAAGATTCTGTATTTGCATTTGTTAAGAATATAGAATGATAATCAGTTTGGTTTTTCTTGTAACTACATTTGATGAATTAAAACAATTGCATCTGATGTGGAAGCCTTTTTTTTTTCTCTCTTTTCAATTCTTGATCTGATTATCTTTATTTTTGTTTTTCAAATGAAAATTCATTCTAACTTGATTTCATATATTACCTTAATGAACATATCAAGGGAGAACTTTGATAATCATATAGGGAGTTTCTGCCTTGAATATGAAACTTTTGAATTATGTATGTGTGGAGGGGTCTCTTTAAGTCACGGATTTCTTACAGTTCTCTAATAGTTGGAAATCAATATGTGTATCCCTTCAGATCATAACTCTTGGTCACCTGTCCTTATGATGTCCGATTAGGAATTTATCTGTCCATAATGCATAACATGTTAAATAGGAAAGTTATCTGTTAGCTGATCTAACACATATGCGATACCATGTGAGTAAAATACATTGACAACCTGTAAAGATTAAAGTTAAAAAAATCTTATTAACTCCAGTTATATAGTGAAAATTGTTTTGTTAAAATCTGTCCTAATTTTAGACATTTTGAAGTTTTTTCGGACTTATATCCCAAGGAAGCATTACAGAAAAGAATTTTATTCTTGATTCATTTTCTTGTGTATAGTAATTATGTATTGTAGCATCTGAAGCATCTTTTGTATACATTTATTCATTTAATTGTGCAATTAATCTTTTATTTTCCTTCTCATTTGTTTGACACAGTTCATTATTTAATGAAGTTTAGCTTTTTTTTTTGTTGTGAAGCTGTGTCATATCTAATCTTTAAATGATGTAATTAGTGGAGTTTTGATTAAGATTTCTATGTTGATTTTAAAATACGCGTTATATTATTGTTCTGGCAAATAATTATATATACTTATATGCATAAAAAGATAACGTCTTTTCCTTATATTTAACTTTTTAATTAATTGTATGTAATAAATTATATAGCATAGATCATCATTCAGTTGCTAGGAAATATTGATGAAAGATTATTAATAAACTTCTATTTAAACTTCTCATATTTTGTTATAATTTTTTATTGACATCTATTTGTTATTTTAATTTGCATATTTATACTTTCTATATATCAGAGTGGTTGGTATTTTATATTGGGATAGAAATATAGTGGATCCACCTAAGCCCATTCATTAATAAGATAAATAACCATAATGTAGAATTACTTTTTTGTTCATCATTGTGTTATTTTTGAGTATAGAAGGTTAATAGAGTTTTTACTCTTCTGTTTTCTTTTTAACAAAATTGGCTTTTTTTTTTTTAAATAGAGAGTGTGTTAAATTACATGATACATTTTGAAAATATTTATTTTATACATATAAGACCTTATTCATTTTTGTCATGTCTTTGATTACTTCAATCTTAAGTTGATAGAGTGTGATTTGCAGATTTATGATTTTTTAAGCAATTCGAAAAAATTGGATTTATTTCTTCATTTAATCACTTATGACTTGAGCATTCAAGAAGCTCAAATCTCATTAAAAGATATTTCTGTTTAGTAAAATCATGGACGCATATATTAAATTATTGTAATATTTTTTCTTTAGCATTTGATTCTTATTGGAAATATTATAATTTATTATTTTTGTAAAGTAAAATAACAAAACAGAATAATTAAACATCAGATATTTTTAAAGAAATGGATTGATTTGTGTTAAGAAATCTCTTTAATATTTGTATCTGTGACTATTATCTTTATATACGTATATATACTTATTTATAATTAATTCGTTTATATATATTTTTATTTCAGCACCAAGTGGTGATGAGCCCATTCTAAGACAGGACTTTGCTAAAGAATTAGGGTGTGCAATATCAAACATGTGTGGTTCATTTGATTCAGAGTTCTTTACACATGAAGAAGCTTTAAGGGCAGGACTAGGACCCATTGACTTTGATGGATTACAAATATTAACAGATCCAGACATGCCCGTGGTCAGTGACCCTACAGCAGAAGACTCATTTCACCTTGAAGGTTCATAGTGATAAGAGCTTTAATGGAGCTAAGTATGGGAAGTGTTTATTTTTTCTTTTTGTATTTTTACTCTCTGACAAAAGAAACCCCCCAAACACAACTGTGTTTCACTCATTACATTAATATCTCCAACATAACAACGTGATAATCTATAAATGCATTTTCATCTTCCATTCTCTAAAAATGATATAAAAATACTAAAAAAAAAAGAGCATTTTTACTCATGTTGAAACAAAACAAAAGTGACCTAACAAAGCATCTTATTCTTACTTGTAACCTGTACAGAATCTTTTATCACTCATAGAGTGAAAAGCTGTAAATGTCACCCAGAAAATCTACTAAAGCCAATTGCCAAGTAATGGCACGTGTACATATCTGTAAAGTTGTAGATCGTTTGATCGTTAATTATAAAACACAAAGTTGATGGTATGATTGACAACCTGCAGTTGCTAGTATTATGTAACTATTAACAGAACCATGAAATGGCCTCGAAACATACTGTATAGTGGACTGATTTGTACAAATTTAATGTGTGTTCAGGTGAAATCAAATTCCATCTGTAATTAAGCATGTCATGTCCCATTTTATTGTAGTGTATGGTGTTTGACTTTTGTTTTTAAAATATTTCTATTTGCTCATGTAAGTTTTATGTTATGCATGGTTTTGTGATATCAGTACAGCAATCTAAATTTTTTTTAAATGATAAGAAATCAAATTATTTTTACTGCATGTGATTTTGCATTTTGTTCGATGATGAATGTTATCATGGTTGGAAATAAGAATTAATTAATCATATCTGTACAATTCCTCAATATTTTATTAGATTTTTCATGTTTCTCTGTTGATATTAGCTTATTCATAATGATGTATGAAATAGGATTTTGGATTTTAAGTGCTTTTAAACTCAAATTGTTCATGAATTTATGAAAAATGGCCAGGAAAGAATTTTGCAATTCTAATTCGTTTAGTTATTTTATAATTGGAATTTTGACGACTTGGTAATTTAAGCAAATATTGAAATCAAATATAGCAATAAAAGAAATCTCTTGTAATGTCTTATTATATTTTGATAAGACATCATAAAAATTAACAAAAAGTGTTAATTTTTGGATATATATTTCTATGCTTGAAGCTGTGAAAGATGATATTTATGAAATAACAAATGAAAATCTGACACATCTGATGCTACACAATCATACATACATCAGATGTTTTAAAATTTTCCTCCTGTTCTTGGAAATAAATTATTGGAATTAGTTCATGTGTTTTGAAACATTCATTCCATGCCTATATCTTATTTCTCCCCCTGGAAGAGAAACAAAAAGCTTTTCATCAATTTTGAACGATTGACTTTAGCAATTTGGAAAAACTCATTGGAATTAAAATTTTGAATGGAAAAACTCACTTAAACAAGTTTTGAAGCTTTGGTTATCAGTATGACTAATGGTTTAAACTAACATAATGTAATTAATTTGATTAAATTTTGTTTTCAATTTTAGAAACATGAAAAATACTTTGAGCATTATTTTTTTATAGACATTTTTTTTATTGTGCAGATGAAAAACAATTAATATTGTGCTATTCACGCAATTCTTAAAAATTTTTTTATATTATTTCTTTAGGCTAAATTTTTTTCCATTTTCAAAATACTTAGTTTTTTCATTAAGTACATTCTTCTTGAATTAAATTTATATATATATTTATTTATTTGGGCTTTTTAGTGTTGCAAGTAATGATTTTTCGTATTGTATTTTTTAAAAAAATTGTAAGATCTGCTACAAAAAGAATTTTTCAGTGGTTTCAAGATTTGTCAAGAATGTTTACAATTCCCACTTTTAAGAATCGTAATTAATTTTCCAACCCTGATATTTAAGGTTTGTTAATCATTAAACCATTATGGATGTTTGCCTTTGATTCATTGAAATGTGCTTCAAATTGAAGCACTTGTATATATTTTGAAATTTTTCTTATCCAGAATATATATACATACATATATATATATATATATATACATATGACATTATATTTTTAATTCTGCATTTATTGATAATTACACTCTTTAATATGCTGTCTCAAAAATCTTTAGATGTTATCTAAATGCAGTTTTTATACTTGTGAAATATTATTTGATACTTCACTCTTAGCAGCATTTTAAAAATGCAGTTTGACAACCACTTTCTTGTGCCCACTTTTTAAAACCTATTGTACACATGTAATGCTGTTTATATTTCTTCGATTATTTTTAATTGTTGATACTTTCATTAAATTTAATGAAAGCCAGTTTCAAACTTTTCACATATCTGGCATTTTTTAAGTGCTTATTCTCATGATCACTGAGCAGCAGTTTAATTTTCAGAGGAATTAAGTTTTGCTTCTACTGTATAATTCTACACATCATGTGCCAAATTATTTGAACTTTGTTTGAAATATCTACCTTCTTTATTTAGTGTTATGGAGTACTTTTATATGTACATAATATATGAAATGTTGAAAAATTATTTGTCATATTGTTTTTTGAAATGGAAAAAATAAAGTTAATTTTTAGAAAATGTTTTAAAAGTTGTTTGCTTATTATTATTATAATATTGTTAAAAAATATTTGAAATCAAAATGAAACTTTAAATTTATGAGTTTCTTGATTATGAAAGTATTTTTATAGACGAAAATTTCATGTTTTTTATTTTCTTACAAAATTTATTTGATATTTTATATAATTGATTGTTCTAATTTTAATTCTATTATTCCGGCTAACTGATTTTAACATTCATTATTTTTTATGAAATATTTCAGTTTTGACATACTGAATTATGACTGCATAACATTGTATATTAAAAAAAATCTAAAAGAAAATTTTAGATTAAAGTAATCAATAAAGTCTTTTTTTTTGTCTTACTTTTGTTATTTTTCATAAGTAACACCAAATTAAATATAATTTGAAGCAGGTTGATATTTTGAAAATTGTAAATGATAAATGAATTTAAAGTAGAAGGAACTATTAATTTGTATTTAAAATTTTTGAATTATTCTTTAGGTTATTTATTAAAAGGCCGACATAATATTCTTTATTCCTTTTGATTTATATCCACTCTTCTATGATAATTTTTCTGAAAATACTTTATTTTCTATATTTATTGCAGATTTCATTGATTTTAAAATTGATTGGATAAATAATGAACGATTTTATTTTTAATATGTAATATATTTTTTGGGTTGATTTTTATATTTTTAGATACTTCTTGTACCCTTTAAAAAAATATTTCCTTTATTTTAAAGAAACTGTGATAGTAGTTTAGATATTCTGAGTTATTTAATTACATAATGGATTTAAAATTTCATGGCCATTTTTCTTTTAATTTCATTTTTCAGTTCAAAATAAAAAACTGTGTTTGGAAACGTTAATTTGAATTTAAGTATGAAGTTACATGTCTTTTTATGAATGCAAACACATATAAAAAGAAAGGGGTAAAATTAAATTATGAATTGATATTAAACATACATGCTTATTTTTGAGAACATCTTTTTTTTTAAAAAAATAAATAAATATTGGGAATGAAATTTTATTTTACAATTTGTGCAATGGAAGATCTCTAAGGGAACAAAATGAAAATTTGGCATTATCTTCTAATTGCTTTCTTTCATGTTAATTATTATTTAAAAAGGGCAAAACAATTTGAATTTAAGGTAAAATTTCAAAATTAGTTTAATTTCTCCTTATTGTTGTAATCCTGATATTAATGCATGAGTTTGTTCATCCATTTATTTCTCAGAATAATGCTGAAATATCATACTGTTAGATAGTTTTTCCTATTATCTGTAGTTATAAAATTCAGTGAAATAATTTCCTTTTATAATTACTAGAAAAAAAGAGAAGGGCTTTTTATAAAATAATTAAATTAAAAAATAAAATAAAATGGGATATGATAGATGTTTAAATATAAAATCTGTGATAAATCATAATGTGTAGAAAGATTTAAAATTATGAGATCCGTCCCTGAGCAGCTTGTGTTCCTTCAAAAATAAACTTTAATATAACTTAATCTAAATGTTGAAGTTTAAAATAACGCATTATCATTATTAAATTGACAACACATTTTCCCTTTTATTATCTTTTTATGGTATACCGATATTTATTTTTAATAAGAGCAAAGATAAAATAAAAAAAAAATGTTAATATTAATAGTGTTTAATATACTTAAAAGTTTTTCGCAAGTATAATGACCTTATTTCTACAGACTTCGTATTAATTACCTGTCAATCTAATTTTAGATGTTAAAGACATGCAAATTAATTTTGGAATATGATTTCTTTGGTGATGCTTACTGAAGCACGTATTTTGCACGACAAAAACTGCATTTTCTGATGCTGAGTGCCTTATATTGCATTTCAGAGTAGCAAAAAATTATGTGAATATATTTGGAAAATACATTTTGGGGTATATTTAATTTAAATAATTCTTAAAAAGATTGTATAAGTGATATAATGACAAATTCTTTTTGCAAATATAATAAGACATTACAAATGTCTTTTTATTTAAAATTGCTTTCTGATAGAATTTAGATTCATGAACATCTGTTTATAGTGTTAATCTAGAATAAAGACATCTGAGATTGTGAGTAGTTGTTGAGTTTGTTATGATGCTGTTTTTGTAATTGTTTCATTATTAAACTTTTGTGAAATGCTCAGTGTTCATGAAAATATAGTTATGAAAATCCAGATGCTTTGTTCTTTGTATGAATTTTTAATTTGAAATCATTGATTTGAAATTTTTTTTTGTTTGATTTAACAATCAAATAAGTTTTTATCTCACATAAAATTATATAATTATGTATTTGGGCAAGTATCAGTCTTTAGTATGATATTTATTAAATTTATCTTAAAAATTTAATTTTTGTAATAATTTTAAATGATTATTTTTGGTGTAATATTCAAAAACCGAATGTAAATACTTAATTATTATTTGATCTTGTTATCTTCTATTTAACTGAGACATACTTTCTGATATTTATTTGAATTCATTTTTTGATGTGAAATATTAATATATTTTTATCATTATTTTTCTGTACTTAGCTTTTTAAAGATTACAGTTACTATCCAATTTTATTTTAAAGTTTATAAATAAATGTAAATAGCAATAAAAGCTTTGCCTTTCAGCTGTACTGATCTATTGAATGTTTCTATAAGTTTTTCTGTATCATAAGCAAAGCATACTTTATTGGACTGTGACTTATTAAAATTTTTTATTCAAATGGCTATTATTCCAGTAAATGATGACCGTCTTTATATTTCTAGTGTTTTTCAAAATTATGACTTATTATTACTTGTGCCAGCTAATTTGTATACTTGTCATGTTCTAAAATTATAGTTAATTTCAAATTTATGTGCTAAGCTATTCCACACAGTATTTTTTCAAATTATTGCGAGCTTATCCCACGTTGCTGTATCAATGGCGTTCATGTATAATGTATCCTCTAACTTTCATGCAAGTATTTTTGAATACTTGATAAATGGATTATTAGAATTTTGTATTTTCAGAAAAAAAGCTGTTAGGAAACTTAAAAATCCATTTGGATTGTTAGAAGGGGTTCTTAGATTATTGGAATATTAGAATTTTTGTACTTGAAGAAATGGGCTGTTAAAAATCACCCAAATTTGGTCCAAAGCAAATGAAAAGTTTAATTATGTAAAACAAAAATATATATTTCTTTTGAAGTGATTGAATAAATTTGAAAGGACTGATTTTTAGCTGTTGCTAGAAATGCTTTATCTTTCATGTAAATAGCTTCTCCAATTTTATATGTGTATAAAATTTGTCTTTACCCCCCTCATATCTTCAAACACATTGTGAAATTTCTTAACTATCTGTCAGTTTTGCAGCAATTACTCTGTAACTCTACTGCATGTTGTGATATTTTCATTATAAGACTCCTAATATTTAACAAGACAATTATTTGATTTTTTGCTGGTATTCTAAAAGTGTATATGCATTGTAAATGTAACTATTTCAAATATTTTTAACTACACTATAATATTTTTGAAAAATATGAATATGATATTTAAATAATTTTTCCATTTCCTGAACTTTAAAAGAATTTATAACATTACCTGCTAATTTTTTAATCTGGAAATTCATTTATTAATCATTAAAAATGTGTTCATTTGCTAATAATATAAAATAAGCAATAATTTTCAGTATCCATGTATAAATTTATATTCTAATTTGAAGAAGTATTTTGGAAGGTGTACGAGTTAATTATCAAAATATTTATGCGAAACGATTAGTGGCATTGTTGTTAAATGTATATAGTCTGTTTTTTAGTTATTTGATTGCAGTTGTATTTTGAATCTTGTCTTGAGTCTATCAAGAGTCTTGGAAGTTTCAGATGCCATTTGTTTTATTAAATTTGATTTTATTGGAAATTTTATTTCTTTTTAAACATATATTTGTTTAATTTATTATATATGAAATTTTTATGAAAATTTTAACATCAAATATGTTATATATAAATGAAAGAATTTATGAAAACTGTTCCTTTTAAATGTATATTAAGCCCCCTCCTTCCCCTTTTTTTTGTAAATTCATTTACAGTTTCTGCATTCAAAAATAGATTCAACTTGGTCTAGCTAATATGCTAGTGCATTCACTGCTTAAAAGTATTGCAATGGATGGTTTTTTATTAATGTATCAAGAGCATATGGTTTTCTTATTCTAACATATTTTGATATACAAAACCACTGACATCATACATGATTAGTATAAAAAATAATTTTTGAAAATTCTTAAAAGAAATTTTAGGAATAAATTTATTTATGGAAATTATCATTTAAAAAAAAATTAAACATAGATATTAGCAATTCCAAATAATGAATTATAAAATCAATGATATTGTTAAATTTTTAAAAAATTCTCAAACTTTTAAAAACAAAAGCATTAATATTATACACTGTGATTAATAAATTTTTAAAAAGATTTTATGAAAGATTTTTTAAAAAAATTAAATAATAAACATTTTGATTCAAAAACTATTAAAAAAAATTTTTTTATTCCTTTAAAACTACTTATCTATTTTTTTTAATATTCTATTATTAAATTAATGTTTGTTGATTCATTTAAAATAATTTTGAATAATTCTTTATCTTTTTAAGACAGCACAAATTTCAGGATTTGAAATGCCATTTAATAATAGAAGATCACTATGCTCTGACACATTGAAATACCACTGACAATCAGTGGAAACAAAAGATGTATGTTCTGATCATGTGATTGTGATGAGTGACTCGATATTTACAAAAGAAAGAAATCTCTGCATATATAAACATTCACTTTGTCTGTGCACACAAAAATATTTACAAAGTTTTAACATTCGTGTTGAAGTGTTACTTCTTTCTATTCCCTAGAATCCTGTTGGTTATTAATTGTACAGTTGAGTGGATATAAAATAGTCTTTAACTTCTGCACATGTTACAGTCAGTGTATTATACTTCAGACTTCATCTATCTTCTATTTTGTCATTGTTGTTGAACTTTGTGACATATTAAACAAATTAATGTTTTTAAATTGTGGCATTCATTTTTTCGAAAGCTCCTTCCTGCCAACTTCACTTCATACATACATTTTTTAAAAGCATAATATAACCATGCATCATTTTCAACAGGATTATATATATATATACATATACATACAAACATATATAATTTGCGGTTGGTATTTGTGTTTTTATGTATAATGAGCACTATTAAACTCAACAAATCAGTTTCAATGAATTCAGTGTTTTCGAATATCCATATATTTGCTTTCAATCACTAAAGGAGAAATATAATAACTCTGAAAAGCTAACACTGTTCCTACTAGCTGGTACACCCATCAGAGAAATTCGCCGATCGCAAAGGGTTAATTGTCAAAAACAATATCAGTTATTTGTTGCAGTTGGTAAAAATTATTAAATATTAAAAATAAAAAAAATCAATGCTTTATTTTCTTCATTTTTATGTTAAGATAAAAATGAAATAAATGAATAAATAAAAATATATTTAATGAAAATAATAGCCTTGATGTGAATATTTTTTTAAATGCATATTCCTTCTAATAATTTTTGCTTGTTTCTGAGAAGTACATATTTTTTATTTACATTAAAGATCAAATTTTAATAAATAGAAACTTGAATTTTAAATAAAGTGATCAAAAATATATTTGATATATTATAGATTGCAAAAGTATCATTAAGATAATTTTTATCATAAAAAATATATTTCAATAAAAGCATCTTAAAATTTTTGAAATAGCCCAAAAGACTGGATATTTGAAAAGATAAAGAGGGGAAAAAATAAATAAAATTGTGAATAATTGTACAAAGAGTGCCGCAAATTATTCAATCATATAATGAGCAATTTCCACCCAAAAATATTTATTTTCCACCGCAATATATTCATAATAATACAAGCTATTATTATTAGCATAAAAACAGTTTCGTTACCATTTTATGATGGTGGTGGTGGTGGGTCTAATGTCACTTGGTCATACCAAGCCCGAACGAGCGGAGCTCTTTCGAATGAAGGCAGAAGTGTGAGCCTTTCGTTGTTAACGAGCACCGTTAAGGTGGAAAGTATGACTAAATGAATCAAAAATTATGTGATATCTCATTAAAAAATAGACTTGCAGCACTTTCAAAAGAAATGGTCAATATTATTTCTAGGAAGTTAATCGAAAGCAATAATTTGGAAGAAAGTTCTATTCTCCCCCATCTCCTTTTTTTTTTACTTGTGTTGCGCTGCAACATTCTCTCAAACGTCTGGCAAAGAATGAAGTAAATGAAAAAGAACAAATTAAGTTTCGTAAACAGTCTATTAAAGTAAATAAAAAGGAAAGATTCACTCTGTGAAATGAAGAATAAATAAAAGTAATTTAAAGTTTCGAACAAGAGGAAAACGAAATAAATTGAATTTAATCCAATAATTATTTGTAAGAAATAAATTGAAACAGATTTTTTTTTTTCTTTACGGCTACAAACTACTCGATTCTTTTACAAGAAATCGCTTTAAAAGTGAAAAAATATTGAATAGTTCTTGTAGATTCAAAGGCAAGTTGATCGCAGAATTCTTCATTAATTAATTTTTTCAATAGATAAGGCGAATACTAAAGCGAGTTCTTTTTCTCAATGAAAGGTTAGTTTAGTTATATTAATGTCCCCTTTAGGCCGGGATAGCCTAGTTGGTAAGGTGTTGGACTCGTGTTCGTTAGGTTACGAGATCGAATCCGTCAGCCGAAAAATCGCCGTGTGTCGTGGTGACTGACGCACTTATAAATCTATCGTGGTCACAAAGTCCACCATGTCGAGAGTAATATCACTGAGGGTACTGATGCAGATGTGATCGTTCTTTGATTCAGGTCTAAATTACGATTTGTGGTTGAGTGAATGAAAATTAATGATTGAATCTGTGGCTGAGTTAATGAAAGTCCACCCCGTGAAAAGGGTTGTTACGTGAGTGGCAAAGTCGTACTCTTGACTCTCGTGAAAAAAATTAAGAGATTTTCCCTATTGGCTCAAGTTTTTGTCTTCGTCACAGCGAGAGTGTCCAATGTCAAGTGCCTTAAGAAACAACAACACGTCCCCTTTAAAAGCAACACTGGGATTATTTTGGGATGTATCTCGTCCTTTTGAGGCCAGTTGATGAGGCACTGAGCTGGCACCCCCTCTCTACGCCACACCAGTGGGTGAAAGGATTTAGCGTGCACCGGACCGACACGACAGTTCTTTGGTGGAACCAGGTAACAAATCTGAAACCCTCCGGTTCCGAAGCTGAGACCTTATCACCAAGGCACAGCGGTCCTTCTCCAAGAAAGGAATAACTGCAATCTAGAGCTAGAATTTCATTTTTTCAAAAGATGCTATTTGACTTTTTTTTCAGTCTGGGGGAGGAGTCAAATAGTTTTTGGCGCAGCATGACCATATGTGAGCTTTGTGTCATTAAACCTGAAATAATAATAACAATAACAACTGGTGAAATACACACCCCCTTGTAGCGTTATTACCAGCGAGAGTGTTCTCATCAAAACTTTCTCGCATACTCTCCAATAAAGTGTTTTCCCAGCGAATACCTAACTTGGCACTGGCGTACAATAGTTACGAAATATTAACCTTTGTCGTGAATTTAGCACTATCTGAATCTATTGTGTCATCTTTAGTGATTAATCTCTGGATTGTTGTTCTACTATTGAATCTACATTCTTGAGTAGTCGTGTCATCTGCATTTTTTCAAACTAATTAAAATTAAAATTTGATACAAAAATACATTTGTAATCACAAAATTCCATACCAAATTTAATATATTTAAATCATATTTTTGAGCCATCGCGTATGCATGTTTTTGAAAGTACAGACCAAAAGAAGTAAAACCTTTACTGGATTTTACTGAAAAGTTGGTAGATGTTGATACACAATAGATTTTAAATCTGTACGTCAAATTTTATCTATCTAGCTTATTTTTAGGGTAAAAGATTACAAGTTGGTGCATCTTGATTTTTTTGGCGATTTTTTTTTGTCTCAAAGATTGGTGCCAAAGGGATTTTCAGTCTGTAACCCAACAGTAACAGTAATGAAAATAAAACACCATGGAAACCGGAAATTGTGCTTTATCACTGAAATTTGTCGCCAGTCGAAGGGGACCCGAATTTTATGCTGTTATTGGGTTAGCTTTTAATCCAGTTGAACGGTCAGATTTCCAATTAGCGGATTTTGCTCAACATTTGAAAACTTTTCCAATTTAGTTTTAATTCTTTATTAATTAATGCTTGTACATTGAAGATAAAACGAAGTGTATAGAATAAGTTACTCAGTTAAAAATAATAAATAATAGTTATTTGGAACAAGCAATGCTTAAGATTTAAAAAGTGACATTTAGAACAATTTTAAGTTAACAGTGGATTTTATTCATTATTAGTTGCAAAACTCAATAAAAGTTTCTTTTTCTCAAATAAAGGTTTTTTTTTTTTATTAAATAAAAATAAAATACCTGAATATAATTTCCTGTTATAAGAAGTAGAAAAAACTTCTAGATTACTTACTTAAAAACAATAATTAAAAGTTATTCTTATCAATCTTACAGTTAACATCAATAATTACAAGTGATATTGTTATGGATTTCACAATCGGGTTCGTTTTTGTAGTGGATGTATGGGATGAAAACACAATCAGCAGGTCTCAAAAATGATGAATCATCAACAATGACGAAGTTTTTTTTACAAGAAGGCAGGGCAGCACAAAGACGACAAATATTTACCGAAGAGACGAACACACAGCAGCACACAACAACAATAGTATCCGACAAATCGAATTCTGGTAGTAACAAAACAGCCTGACAGAATTCAGAAGGAGAGGGGATCCACAGAGATTCGCTTTATGGTCTTTCCAGACAACACTCCTCTGTCACTTCGCTTTAGCTGCATCCCTACCACAAGAATGACTACACATGACTCGATGCTGCTTCTACAATAGACAACAAAGCATACAACTCAGTTCAGTACTAGCTTGACTCCGCCATAATTTCGGTATTCTCCCGAAGACTTGTCACCTGTTGGCGTTTCTACTACTATTATCCGAGACTCAATTCACGAATACTGGCAGCTAGATAGTCCCGGCCTTTTATAGTTGCCGGGTGGCGGGCCTAGAATCTTCTAGAGCAATCAGGGCGTATCTGGCCTTATCTCAGTTTTTATTGGATGAATCGTGAAAATTCTCGATTGCTGGAAACATTAACCATTCGCAAAATGATTAATATTTCCAGCATTAACCATTTTGTCGCCAAATTCGTCGCCAAGTTTATTGCGAAGCTCTGTGGTCAATGGCGCAGAACCTGATTAGCACCCACAAGGGTGATCGTACAACGGTCTTTCTTACGATGGCAGTATTCGTAGGGGGAAGCAAAATTACAGGTTCGTAACAATATTAATAATAATCAGAATAAACAGTTTGGAAGAAAGCAAGAATCGTAAGACAAGAGCATAAAAATGGAAATTTACGTATCTTGATTGCAGCTCAATTTGAACCGAATATAGAAGCTTAGGCCATAAATCATAAATTTCATATATATATATATATATATATATATATATATACACTCTGAAGTGACAAAAGTCATGGGATAGCAATATGCAAATATACAGATGGCAGTACTATCGCAGCGAAAAACTATAAATGCGCAGTTCGTTTTCCAGAGCTTTCATTTGTGTTCCAAGTTATTCATGTGAACAGGTTTTTCATAATTTATGGCGGCACGACGAGAATAAACAGACTTTGAACGTGGAATGTTAGTTGGAGCTAGACGCATGGGTCATTCCATTGCGGATATCGTTAGTGAATTCAACATTCCGAGATCCAGAGTATCAAGAGTGTGCCTAGAGTATGAAATTTCAGGCATCGCATCCCATCATGGAGAGCGCAGTGGGCGACCACCTGCACTTAACGACCGAGACCGCCGACGTTTGTGTAGAATGGTCAATGTTAATAGACATGCAACACTTCGTCACATAACTGCAGGAATCAATGTGGGACGTACGAGGGACGTGTCCGATAGGACTGTGCGGCGAAATTTGTCTTCCTTGGGCTATGACAGCAGAAGACCGACTCGAGTGCCTTTACTGACAGCACGACATCGCCTGCAGCGACTCTTCTGTGCTCGTGAGCATATTGACTGGTCCCTAGACCAGTGGAAAACCGTGGAGTGGTCAGATGAGTCACGATTTCAGTTGTTACGAGCTGATGGTAGAGTTCGAGTGTAGCGCAGACCCCACGAAGCCATGGACCCAAACTGTCAGCAAGGCACTGTTCAAGCTGGTGGTGGCTGCATAATGGAGTGGGCTGTTTTTAAATGGCATGGACTCGGTCCTCTGGTGCAACTGAACCGATCATTGACTGGAAATGATTATGTTCAGCTGCTTGCAGACCACTTGCAGCCATTCATGGACTTCACGTACCCACACAACGATGGGATTTTTATGGATGACAATGCGCCATGTCACCGGGCCAGAACTGTTCGCGATTGGTTAGAAGAACATTCCGGACAATTCCAGCGCATGATCTGGCCACCTAGATCGCCCGATATGAATCCCATTGAGCATTTATGGGACATCATCGAAAGGTCCGTTCGTGCCCAAACTCCTGCACCATCCACACTTTCACAATTATGGATGTCTATACAGACAGCATGGCTCAATATTCCTGCAGAGGACTTCCAAAGACTTGTGGACTCCATGACACGTCGAGTTGTTGCACTTCGCCGGGCAAAAGGAGGACCGACACGATATTAACAGTCATCCCATGACTTTTGTCACTTCAGTGTATATATTCATTCTTTTTTTCCCACTTCTCAAAAAGTTATGAGTTTTACACTTAAAAAATGTATTTTCAGATATTATTTAGTTTTTTTTCGAAGTTACAAAGAAATTACTTTTTGCAGATACATTAAACAGTTCATTGAAAATGCAACATGGAATTTTTTAAAAATTGAACAGTTCAAGTCATAGTTTTTTTTTGCCGGATATAAATATTTCTATTTGTCACCTTTCCTTTACTTTCCGTCAATATATTAAAAGTTCATCGAAATATATCCAGGATACGTTTGAATTCAACCCTTTCGTTGTCAAGCTAACCTTATATCAATATTAGATCCAGATCAAACATTCTTATTGCACTGTTCTATGAATTTCTGAGAACTCTGCGATGCATTATTCTATTAACGAATACTGCAATTTACTATAGTATTTGATTGAACCTGATTTTAATGCCAAACGGTATCGTATGATAATTGTTTACTCTAATAATTGATTCGTGCATTCTCTTAGCTGACATAAACGTAAAGTCAGAATTTTAATATTTATAATTAATGGGATTTTAAAATCACTCATGTCATTATCGTTCGAAATTAAGTGCATTTAACTCTTAATAATGAATAATTTCGCTTGATTGTATAATCTGTAGTAGTTTCTGAAACCATTAAATTTTGAAATTAAAACATGAGAAGTAAAATTAGGGAAGTGGTCAACACTCAAACTTTCTCGCATAGTCTTGAAATACTAGACAACATCTTACATGGAACTGTTATATAATAGTATAGATCAAGGTTGTAAGCTTTTATGGATAAACATGCTGTTTTTTCTTAAGGAATATTTAATGAATTTATGAAAGTCAAATAAGTTTGACTTTTGATTCTTGATAAAATAAGAAAACTAAATATTAACAACCCAAAAATCTTTATTTACTACGAAAAAGAAAGTCATTTTTCACTGCATAGTGGTAATCTTTTAGTTATACCTGTAATTCAAAGTAATATTAGTTAACTTCTGTTTTTGCAGATGGCGAATAACTTATATGGACAAATAATATAACAAATAACTTATATTAGGGTTGTAAGAAGTTACTTTTAGCAGAATGCACGCTTAATTGAAGTCATCTGCAAACGGTTTCTAAGCGAATCTTTAGTGCTATAACTTTTTGAAAATAATGACTCACAGGCATAGGTAGATAAAAATATGGTTAAAATAGCAAGCAATGGTAGATGGAAATAGAGTTAGGTATGACTCGCAGGCATAGGTAGATGAAAATATGGTTAAAATA
>JAPMOQ010015762.1:825976-838332 GCA_026543055.1 Argiope trifasciata | reverse complement strand
TTACGCATTTATATCTGCATCACAACGAATAAACAAGATTCTTATTTTAAGCATTCTTTATAAAAATAACTTTTAAAACTGGTGAATAAGGTTAAATTCGAAAGAAAAAAATGCGTTTGAATCTGTCTCTTTGTGTAAATCATATATCGTTGTGTTAAAGTACCATTTCTTGTATACAGATAATCAAATGTAAAAAATTTTGGCTGCCTTTTTACCTTTAGATGAATGAAAATAAGTTAAGTTAATCAGGAAGTTATAGCATAGTGCACTCACAATATAAATATCTTGTTGGTTTGGTTCTAATTCAAGCGCTCAGCTGATACTCAATTATCTTCGTTTCTTTAAAACTATAATAATGATTTGAGTCCCATCTCAACAATTTTTTTCAAACAAAACCGCAACTGAAAAATTAACAAGGAATTCGTAAACAAATTAATGATTCAAAATTGGCGAAGCATTGTCTTTAACAATTTAGAAAACTAACAACCAATCTTTTTTTTTCTTCCTCTAGTCCTTTTGAGAACTTGTTTCGCTGCATTTCATTTCACTCTTAACGAGCTAGAAAACGCTTGCAGAAGACATAAATTCCTTTTCGAATTCTGTCTTTTTACAAATCAGACTTTTCGAAACCAGCAATTCTGTTGGGAGTAGATGTTGAAGACTGTAACCGTCTGAGTTCCCTCATGGGTCGCAGGCTGGAGCAATGCAGAATATCACTGGAGGTGGGGGGGGGGAGTGAGACAATTTGTGATCCTCTTTTGGTAAGAGTTGAAATGAGCTCCAAAGATCAAAGGCAAATCCAATGATCAGTGAACGCGTTCAAGGCGCTCACATTCAAAACTGAGCGCTGAAGCTCCTTCATTTTTCATTCGTCACCTTTTGGTTGAATGTCCTGATTTTCAACATCCTCGTTTAAAATATTTGCATATTTCAGCAATGGAAATGCAAATGCTTGTCTGCACAAAAAACGTTTTAAATTTTTAAAAGCAATTGGGTTTTACCATCGTATTTAACCCTTTGGTCTGCACGATATCTGCCAATTTCCAGCGCTATAGTAAACAAGAAAGTCTATCGCGCGCCGTGCCATTCGATGTGGAATAAATCAATCGCTTGTTCTAATAATAATATATGGCATGTTATACATAAATTCCTCACCACGAGTCAGACTCGTGACTTTTGTTTATGATACAAATTCTTTCCCACGAGTCAGATTCATGGCTTTTGTTTATGACACAAATTCTTTCCCACGAGGCAGACTCGTGGTTTTCGCTTATGACACAAATTCTTTACCACGAGTAAGACTCGTGGTTTTCGATTATGGCACAAATTTTTTACCCCGATTCAGACCCGTGTTTGTAAGCCAAACGGTTAATACTTCCTTTTATTGTCATTTCTTACATCTTGTTTATAATGTTGAGAGACATTACAATGCAATTCTATCAAATAGTTTCTACTTTTACATACTTTTATACGACAAGTATTTTATGTTTTAACCATATGTCTGGCGCAGTATGGTCAGGTATGGCAATTGCACCACTAAAACCCACAATCTAATTCAGTCCTTCCTTTTGAAATCAGGATTTAAAAATGAAAGGGCAGGAAAGCTCGAATTTGATTCGTAGAGAGTGCTTGTGTGTCTTAAGGGTAGGAAAAACACTGGGATTAAATAAATGAACAAGCATAAAACGAAACTTAAATGACAAGCCAAGAGACTTTCAGTGTGAAATGAGACAAAACTGCTACCTTTCCCCTTGAAACATTATCCGGGGATTTCTACTAACAACAAGAAATGTATGTTATGTATTTGTTGATTCTCATACAGAATTCGACTTCATTAAAAAAAATTTAGAACAAACGTATGAATGCGTAGAATTAAAATTTTTTCCAAATTTTTATTTAGTCAAACATTAATTATTATTTTTTAAAAATTATTACTGGTAGCCGGATAACTTCGTACTTTCTAACCTAGTGGCCACTTCACAAAAACTTTAGTCTGTGTTCTGGAGTCATGGAGTAAACATGATGTTTTCCCCCATAATTATACTTTTTCCTAAAAGTTTGTATTAATCGTATGTCCGTGCATTGTATTTTGTGTATTATGCCCTTTAATGTTTGATTAAAAAGATTTAAGTAAATTTAGCTTCTTTCTTTAAGAGTTTCGTTTTTCCCTAGCAGGAATAGTTTTTGGCGCCCAACGGTAACTAGTGTTGTTTACTGTTACATACTTTATTTTGATTTTATTTTAATGCTAGACCAGCGGGTGACCGATCTCCGCTCGGAGAAAACAGGTATCGAAGCTAACTCGAAGATTTAAATTTTCAATTGTGATTTATCAAAACAATACATGCCATAAGAAAATTTGTGAAACCATTGGTGAAAAGATAGCCGGTTAAAGTGCCAAGTCTAAACAAAGTTAGAGTTTGGAAAGGGAACTATTCTATACAAAGGTAAAGTAAAGGTAAAGATTGAAGTGTGTTGAAGTTCAATATTTTTGACAAATTTATTTAGAAAAACCAAACATATATACATACATAAGAAACATATTATAAACCTATAACAGCATAAACATAAAACTTTATTAGTTCGTCATATTGGCCGTAGATGGCAGCACGTTACGGCTTGAAAATTTAAGTAGCCATTATGGCGAACTAATAAAGTTTGAAAATATCCTATCTGTAACTCCGAACTGCTCGACCGTAGCGCTTCAAAACCGGCGCCAATCGATTCCTCGTGGCCAAAAACCCCAGACCCCCAAGTTTACCGGAGTTTATTAATTCTGGGACGTTTTTCGACTTGGCAACCATTCCTCGTATTATAGTATTAGATTTAGACTCGGTAAGCTATAACCCGGCCAGTAGGCAGTGCAAGCTTAGAAAGGCAAGAAAGTGCAGTAATGGCACTTAATTTTCCAGACGCATAAAAGTGATTGGCATTTTATAGTGATTTGCAATTATCGAATGAAATATTAGGTTAACTAAGCTATTAACAGCAATGTTAAATTAGTTAAATCTCGGCTTTTAAATGACATAAAATGAAAAGAAAAATAGTTGAATTTAAGAATTAAAAAAAAATGTTTTTGAACTACATGCTCGAAAAATGCCATTTTTGCCAAATGCCAAGTCAGTCCTCTTAACCAAACATAATAATGCGACAAATTTGACAATAAAACATCTGTCAAATTGAGTTAAAATAATTATTTGAAATATGCATTTATCAACTTTTAGGCTATACTTGCCCCCTTTCCAGTATTTTTTTTTCTCTTTACTGTTCATGCGTTTGCAGAATTTGGTGTGAAAAAATAGATTAATTCCCACAATTTTTACTCTTTGTTCTTTCTGAAACGATATTGTGCTTTTTTTTTCATTTTATCTGTCATTTTTTTTCTCCATAGTTTTCCAAATTTAAGTGCATTCATCTTTGTTTTTAATTCAATATGTTTCTTTGTGCAAATAATAATCATTTTATTTCGTAGTGAAAAAGAAAAATTCCGAGGTCGCCAAAATGTCAATTTATTGCCAAGCATGGAATGCTGGAATCTATTTTTTGAAATTGTGACAAACATAAATCAGTCCCATTCTACGCATGCGCTGCATACTGGCTGTCTTATAACTCTCTGAGTGTAAATCCGGCATAACTACTGAATTATAGAGCTTTTGGTTGCTTTTTGCCATACGTTTACTATGTTTACTTTATTATTTTTTTTTTCATTTTTTAAAAATATTGTCCTACCTCCACCTTAGTTGAATTTTTTCTCTAAATTTTCGAAAGGGAATTCACTTGATATAGAAATGAAAAATATAATGGGAACAAATGTTTGAGAGAGTGAAGATGTTGCCAATCAATATCCGATAATTGAGAAAATAGGATTAATAAGTTATGGCCGTGCACTAGCAACATTATAAAAATGTTATTTGTGAATTAAAATTTAGAAAAATGGCAATAAATAAATTAAGAACTGCAATTTATTGTGAATTGCGGTTATTGAGTGAAACATTCGGTGAACTTAGCTATAAGCCGTAATGCTCAAATTAGCTATATATCGGCTTCTAAATGACATGAAATGAAAAAAAAATGTTTGAATTTTACGATTTTTTCAAAAAAACGTTTTTGTACTACATGCTCGAAAAATGCCATTTTCTACAAAGTTAGTCGTCTTAATCCAGCATAATAATATGACAAATTTGTCTATAAAACATTTGTCAAATTGAACAATTCTTTGAAATTTGAATTTATCATCTTTTATTCTATACTAGCTGCCTTTGATGACCAACCAGTTCATTTGAATTAATTGTTAAAATTTTCAATTAAAAATGTTATGTAACTTGGTCTTTTAATAACTTTTTCTGCGAAATATTTTTAAGCTTCAGATTTTAATTGCTATATAAGTCAATCATACTAATGTGCAGGCCCGTTCTTTGTACTACTAATCTCTCTATCTTTAATTTTCTGTCAGGGCCAATAAAAATTCAATCTTAAAATAGAGTGGAAAATTAATATAAAATTTACAATTAATATAAAAAAGCTGCAAACCAAACTGGAATTAATCTAAAAATATTTTTCACTAAAATCAGTGCTTTTTTTAAAAATGAGTATTAAAGGCAGAGTGGTTCGGCTTATAAGTTGTATGTCACTGCAGGATAATATTCGTAATTTATATAATTTCTTAAGGAATAATTCAACAAAATTTTCACTTATTCATCGTAAAATTCAGTTTTTATTTTTAATTTCAAAATATTTAAATGACATAAATAAAAATATTTTACTTCATTTCAGTCAATAAACGTACTTACGAAAAAATTAAAATAAATTACGAAATTAAAATTAAATAATTATATAAATAACGAAAATTATTCTGCAGGGCACAGACAACTTTAAAGTCGAGCCACTCTGCCTTTAATATTCATTAAAAAAAAAGACATGGAGGATTTAATTTAATTGAAAATTTCTGGGCGCTGGCAGAAAATTAGATAGAGAAATAAGTAGTAAAATGAACAGAGTTGTTTAAGCTTATGCATAGTAGCCTGACCCTGTAGTTATATAACAATCAAAATCCGATGCTTGAAAGATATTTTGGAGAAAATGTTTAAAAGACCAGTTACATAACATATTTAATTGAAAATTTTAAAGATTAATTTAAACTAAAAATCATTACGGATTCAAACAAGTTTAAAAATTAAAAAAGTTTTTAAATCAATCATTGTATTTGGTGAGCGCAAATGCAGCTACTACTAAAATACAAATGAATCTAAATTAATTAACAAAATAAGCAAAGCAAAAAGGAACACACAGGAAACAAAACTATAACCAATAAATAGAAAAAGAATCCGATCTGAAAACTTCATCAAGGATTCAAAATAAGGGATATATATATATATATATAAACAAAAAATTGATGAGTAATACGCAGAATGTCTGAAGACCTCCACAGCAGTATGAATGAATGATTATCAAAATTTGAAGCTTAAAATATTTTTCTTAACAAGCTATTATGAGATTAAGTTAAATAAAATATTTAATATTTGGATATAACAATCAAAATCTTAAGCTTTAAAATATTTTACAGAAAAAGCTATGAAGAGACCAAGTACCATAACATTTTTAATTGAAAATTTTAACCAGCATTAAAATTGGCGAACCGACTAGTCGTCAAAATCGACTAATCAATAATAATACACACGATTAGAATGAACAATAATCCTATATTATTTATGATAATTGATAATAAGGCGGCTAGTATGATAATAAAAGTTAATGGCGCCAAGACTATTGTTAACATATTTCCCTTTGAAGCATGTTAAATTTCTTTATTCGGATTAGTTTCGCAAGATTTTATTGGCCAATTCAATGTGTTACCATGACAACCTCATGCCAGCTTATTCGTTTTATTTTGTAAATGTTCAAAAGCTTTTCAGTCGTCTGGAGAAAGTTAAAAAATTAGCGCTTGCTAAAATAAACAAAGTCTCTCGGATGTAAATGAGTTTTGTTATTTTATTATTTAATCAATGTACCATACCTTAAAAGAAAGAAACATAAAATATATCCTCAAACTCAAACTCGCAATATTAAATGGACAAGAAAATTCACTTTCGTCTTCTTTAAATGATCACATGTCTCATAAAGATTACGATTAAGATTGATGTTCGGAAACTCCAAAACGCTAATCGGATTTTAGATTAATGGAAGGAAAAATAAAAGTTCTTGTCTTGATGTCGGGAAGCATCGGAAAACTAATGATCCCATGTTCAAAATTATGTAAGATTGGAGTTAATAGGATCGCAGTTTCTTCGAATTCAATAAGGAATTTTAAATTAGAGTTATATCGATTTTGAGAAACCACATCATCGATGTACTTTGTCCTGTTAATGAGAAATTTTGGGTGACCAAAATTTTGTTTGCTTATTTTAATTGAAAAGATCAATTCGCAGCGTCAGTAAAAGTTTGTATTCATCGTTGAAATTTCCAGAAATCAGTTTTTAATGGATGATTTATTAAAGAACGTCGAAATATTTGATTATTTTATGATTTGTTTAAAATCTTTTTCTTATTCATGTTAAAGTAAATAATATTTTTTGAGGCACAAAATTGAGAAACTACAGTGGGTAAAAAAAGTCTCCGTACGCAGATACGAATACAAATCAAAGCTTAATTTGTCACACAAAATTCATAATGATAAAAATGAAAACTTAAAAATGAGTTAAAACTAATATTATTTAATATTTATTCACATTAAAAGGATGATAATACTGACAAAATTAAATAATAAATCTTAAAAACTCAAAAAATGCCGTAAACATGGAACAAAAAAGTCTCCGTACGGTGCCCCAGCACACGAAAAAAGTTTACAAAAATGCAAAATACATTTAACAAATATACATTTAATGATCAGTGGGCCCTCCTTTGGCTTTTATCACCTCTTTTAGACGTTGTGGCATTACCCCTATAAGTTTTGTTGTTGTTTCTGGAGAAATATTACACCAAATACTACTAAGGGCCCTTTTGAGCTCAACTTTGTCTTTTGCGTCATATTTTTTATGTTGTCGGCCAATTTCTTCCCACAAATGTTCAATGGGGTTTAAATCGGGTGACTGGGGAGGGCTATGAAGTTGTTGTTAAACATGGTAAAGGCACCACTCTTGGCAAATCTTAGAGGTGTGTTTAGGATTGTTGTCCTGCTGAAAAGTAAATCCAATTCCAAGAGATAGTTTCTCTGCACTGGACAACACATTTTGTTTAAGAATATCCAGATATCCATATCGATCCATATTTCCCTCGATGAACTGCAAATTTCCTACTCCAGAAGCACTCATACACCCCCACACCATAACATCGCCACCACCGTGCTTCACAGTTCCGCATCAATTCTTAGTTAGCATTTGTTCGTTTGATTTTCTCCACACCATAACTCGGCCATCTGACCCATGAATGTTAAATTTTGATTCATCGCCAAAAAGAATGGATTCCCAAAAAGATAATGGCTTGCTTACATGCTTCTTTCCAAACTCGAGGCGCTTTTTCCTGTTGTACAAATTTATATAGGGTTTCTTCCGGGCCGCACGTCCATGATAACCACTTTTTTTAATGACATTTCTCATGGTTTGAGTTTAGACTTTAATGTTGTAACCAAATATTAAATCAGTTGCCAACTTCGGTGCACTAATTCGAGGATTTTCTTGAAATTGGCATAAGATGTTTCTTTTATGCACGCGATTTAATTTTGACGGCCTCCCAGATCGATAGCTATCCTCAAGTGAATGAAGTTTACGATATCTTTCAATGATATATTGCACAGTAGACTTCGATTTTTTAATTCTTTCACTAATCCTTTTCATGGATAATCCATCATTTCGCAATTTAATCACTAATTCCCGAATAGCTCTGGGAACTTCCATTTTGAGACGATCAAGAACAAATTTAAACTCAACAACTGTCAAAATGTTGTTTTCTTATCAGTAATTAACTTTTATTAAAAGATAAGAAAAAAAGATTTACTGCGGGCCTGTTTTAAACACTTCAGAAAGAATTTGCATAAAGCGTACGGAAACTTTTTTTGCACTGCAATTTTCAATTTACCTTAGATATTGCAAATAATATGCTTTTCTCGTTTTTTAAAAATGAAAATTTATAAAAATCTCTTTGTATAGACTTATACTAAACACATATAGACAGTATTTAAAGAAAAAATGCAATACTTTACAAATTATGCTCATTTATTCTTAAATTTAGTGACCGTACGGAAACTTTTTTTACACACTGTATATTTGTTTAATTAAATTATTGTTTGCAATTTAAATTGTTGGAGTTTATTCTTTTCCCGTTTTAATATTTCCAGTGAATAAAAATTGAAGCGCCGCGATAGCCTGGTTGGTAGAGCGTCAGTCTCACAACCGTCGCGAGTTCTGTCTTCGTTTCCACCAAAGACCGCCGTGTTGGCTGATGGCAGTTGGGGCACGTTATAAGTCCTCCAAGTTCCCATAAAAAATTATTCTACTGGGGGTACTGAATCAGGGATGAGTCGGTCTTTGATTTGGACCTAAATTCTGACTTGCAGATGGATGAATGAGTTCAATCACCCCCTGAAAAGAGTTGTGGCTTGTGTGTTCGAGCAAAGTCGTACTTTCACCTGAATAGTGCTCGTTCACAACGAGAGGCGCACACCTCTGCCTTCATTCGAAAGAGCTCCGCTCATTCGAGCTTGGTATAACCAAGTGGCACTAGCCCCATCACCACCACCGTAAAAATTGAACATTTGTTCGTTTACTTTGATCAAAATTGCTTAAAAATCTGGATTCTTATTTCAAAAGATTGACTATTTTATGCCAATAAATGCTCTGATCAATAAATAATTTACATTTCTATACAGTGTGGCTTATTTTCATATTTTGGTGTTATATTTGTTAAAATATTCTTGTGAAGCTAACATTTTAAATAAAAAAATTTTCTTTTTTGCTATTAAAACTGATTGAGTTCTGAAAATTTAAATATTACTATCTCATAACAACACCTAATTTTAGACCCCAACATTAAGCATCTCAAAAACGGCACGCCAATCAGCGCCCTTAGTTCCCACAGGATTGCTTAGCCTAAAATAATTAAAATTTTGATTGCATTGATATAATGATATTCAAAACTTTATAATTCGGTCAGATTTAGTAGTAGAAGATAGATTTTTAAAAGTTTAAAAGTTAGAGTAGTAAAAATATTTCACTTTGTATGATTTCTTAGCGACAACAAACTGTATATAATTTAGACATTATGATTTTTTCATTGTCATGCTTATTAAATGAGATAAAATAAATATTGTTTACGTTTTTTAAATCTTTTTGAAAGGAAACTTAAAGACTGAATTTTAAGAGAAATACGGGACATTTTTATTAATTCTTTGAACTATTGCATAAATTATTGGTGGTGGTTCTAATGCCACTTGGTCATTACCAAGCACGAATGAGGAGAGCTCTTCCGAATGAAAGCAGAGGTGTGCGCCTTTCTTTGTGAACGAGCACCGTTCAGATGAAAGTACGACTTTGCTCGAACACACACGACACAACCCTTTTTAGGGGGTGGTTGAATTCATTCATCCATTTCACAAGTCAGAATTGTGATCCGAATCAGAGACCGACTCATCCCTGATTCAGTTCCCCAGGAGGTATCATTTTGTTATGGTAACTTGGAGAACTTTGCAGTCTCGATCTATTGAACGAGCCCCAATTGCCAAGAGCCAACACGGCGGTCTTAAGCCGAGACGAGGATAGAACCCGTGGCCTTTCGGTTACGAGACTGACGCTCTACCAACAAGGATACCGCGGCTCTATAAATAAGTAAAAAGAATATTCTGCAATTCACATAACACATCAATGATGAGTGATTCTGCTTTCTGTACTTATATTTAGAAAAAAAAAAATGTATGAATTGTGGATTATCAAAATGAGAAACTTAAAAATTTTTTGCTGAAGAAGTTATTAAGAATCGAAGTAACATAGAATACCTAAATGAAAATTTTAGAGAGTGCTAATCTACGGTAAATCATTTGATCGCCAATTCCTGCTAGTATAAAGAAAATATACCTTATATTCTTTATGAATTATATGATATGCTTTTGTTTGATTGCTTATAGTTATGATCCAATTTAATTTGTATCTGGTAAATTAAAATGAAAGTTTTTAGCAACTATTTTGAATTCCTATAAACAAAGCGACATATAAAGAAATACAGAAATCAAAAATATTTTACATTATGTTAAAAATCGTCTTTCCGAGCTCAAACCAATCGTTAATTAAAAAAAATGTTAGAAATGCAACAGGTGAGTTTTAACTGAGATTTAATTAAAAAGCCGATTAAAAATCATTTGTCATCTGAAAATGTAATCGAAAAAATTCAAGCTGAAGCTATTTTCCCAAAAAAGATCATTTATTCTCTTTTGGAATATATTTTATTTTGTAACGACTTATTTTCAATTACCGGAATGGTTTAATTATAAGATTGTTGTCAAAAAAAGTATTTTTCCGTTGTTTAATTACGGCATAGAAGTTTTGAAAGAAATGAAGCAGCATAATGAGCAGTTTTCATCTCAAAAATTATTTTTGGGATTAATACATCGAAAACACCTTAGAACATCCTTCAGGAATTGAGTTTGATGTCATTAACGGCTAATTAATCCTAAATTTCAAATGTGTTTATTAGAAAACTTGGTTTAATCTTTCTTTTTTTGTCGTTTATCTGAATTCTAATAAATTGAACGTGCCGTTGTGGAATTAAAATTTTTACAATAATTTAACGGGATAATTAATTTAATTAAAAAAAGAAAGTGAAATTTGAAAATAATATTTGCTGCTTTTATTTAACAAGCAACCACGGAAAAGCATTTTAAGACGACACGGTACCATCTAAATTTTTTTAAAAAATTTTAATATTTGAAATTAGATTTTAAGTGTATCTTATCTTAAATAGCATTCTATAACTGTCCACAAAAAATTTGAATTATTTCAACAGTTTTTGAAAAATTTAATTTACATAGAGCAGCCTGAAACTTCTACAAAATGTTTATTTATCTATTCTTAACTGTATTATAAAGACACATTTAGAAAAGTCGGCTTTATCAAATGAGACAATGAAAAAAATTCGGTATTTTCATGATTTTTCATCAGAATGTGTTGCCTTAATTTTTGTTTTAACTAATTCACCTACATTATAGTTTCTATAAACAAAGAATTTATGTAAATGCTACCAAAATAATTTCTATGAACTTAGCAAAGATTTGTTATTTTTATACCACGGTAAGATGTGTCGTTGTTATGACTAATGGTACTTTACAAACTCAAAGCCTGTTATCTATCAGCAATTTAAGCCGAGTGAGCGTCTCATATTTTTTCAGCAACGCCAACTAGGGCCAAGTGTACGAATTAGCTACTTCATGTTTCACATTCGCTTGCACAACTCCGTTTTACTTGGAGGTATTGGTACAACACCCACTTGTACAACCCTTTTTTAAAATTGGGAACATTCCCACAGATAGAGCACAAGGGAAGAACAACCACGCCTAAACCCTGGGTTCGAACCCGGGGCGCTTAGATCACGGAGAATACACGTTACCCCTATGCCAGGGAAATAAAATTTTACGGTAGTTCATTGCACTATTTCCGAAATGCATGATTTAAAATTGAAAAGTCGAAGTAATATTTAAATTTGTAATTAATGTTTAGCGCATTTTTAGTTATAGTGCTTTGTATAATTAAGAAAAAGAATTTATTTTAACATTTTGTTTCGTGTTGACTCTTTTCATGTTTATAGTTTTTCCAATTTTTAAAGAACACATTTTTGAATTTGATTTTTTAAAAAATGCGATGCTGATAAAAAGACACGCATCTAAAGGATTAAATTTCTTCTTTTTTTTATTTTCTAATTATTATTATTCTAGTTCGACGATTTCACCTAACTTTTCTCTTATTGTATTCTTTTTTTAATTCTAGAGAAAAAAGTTGCTTCATTTAAAATCATATTCCTATTTCATTCATTGTCTTTTTTATCTCAATTTTCTCAAAAACAGCCTTTCTCTCGATTCATAAAAATTAATTAAGTATTCCATGTATTTAAAAAAAAGGAGTGCTTCGAACTTTCACAACTTTTTTTTGTGTACAATTCTTTATATTCATTTGAATGAGTCAGTTTAAATAGCTTCATTATTCTGCCTTTTTCTCTATTTTAGAAAAGTCTTGCGATTTATAATGAGATTAGAATGAACTGAGCAATTCTGGATTTCATCTTCAATGAAATATTGGAAGATTTCTTTTAAATAACATTCGTAAAACAGTCTTGATTTTATATATATATATATATATATACATATATATATATATATATAT
>JAPMOQ010015762.1:815847-825876 GCA_026543055.1 Argiope trifasciata | reverse complement strand
ATATATATATATATATATATATATATATATATACACTGAAGTGACGAGAGATAGCAATATGCAAATATACAGATGGCAGTAGTATCGCAGCGAAAAAGTATAAAGGCGCAGTTCGTTTTTCAGAGCTTTCATTTGTGTTCAAGTTATTCATGTGAACAGGTTTTTCGTGATTTATGTCTCCACGACGAGAATTAACAGACTTTGAATGTGGAATGTTAGTTGGAGCTAGACGCATGGGTCATTCCATTGCGGATATCGTTAATGAATTCAACATTCCGAGATCCACAGTATCAAGAGTGTGCCTAGAGTATGAAATTTCAGGCATCCCATCCCATCATGGACAGCGCAGTGGGCGACCACCTGCACTTAACGACCGAGACCTCCGACGTCTGTGTAGAATGGTCAACGTTAATAGACACGCAACACTTCGTCAAATAACCGCAGGAATCAATGTGGGACGTACGAGGGATGTGTCCGATAGGACTGTGCGGCGAAATTTGTCTTCCTTGGGCTATGATAGCAGAAGACCGACTCAAGTGCCTTTACTGACAGCACGACATCGCCTGGGCTCGTGAGCATATCGACTGGTCCCTAGACCAGTGGAAAACCGTGGCGTGGTCAGATGAGTCACGATTTCAGTTGTTACGAGCTGATGGTAGAGTTCGAGTGTAGCGCAGACCCCACGAAGCCATGGACCCAAACTGTCAGCAAGGCACTGTTCAAGCTGGTGGTGGCTGCATAATGGTGTGGGCTGTTTTTACATGGCATGGACTTGGTCCTCTGGTGCAACTGAACCGATCATTGACTGGAAATAGTTATGTTCAGCTGCTTGCAGATCACTTGCAGCCATTCATGGACTTCACGTACCCACACAACGATGGGATTTTTATGGTTGACAATGCGCTATGTCACCGGGCCAAAACTGTTCGCGATTGGTTTGAAGAACATTCCGGACAATTCCAGCGCATGATCTGGCCACCTAGATCACCCGATATGAATACCATCGAGCATTTATGGGACATCATCGAAAGGTCCGTTCATGCCAAAACTCCTGCACCATCCACACTTTCGCAATTATGGACGTCTATACAGACAACATGGCTCAATATTCCTGCAGAGGACTTCCAACGACTTGTGGACTCCATGACACGTCGAGTTGTTGCACTTCGCCGGGCAAAAGGATGACCGATACGATATTGTCATCCCATGACTTTTGTCACTTCAGTGTATATATTCATTCTTTTTTTTCCACTTCTCAAAAATTTATGAGTTTTGCATTTAAAAAATGTAGCCGAGATACATCCAGAACGCTCCTGATTGGTCCAGAACCGCTATACTCAACCTGCGGCCCGCAGAGGCTTTTTGGTTGGCCCAATTATTAAACTAGGTAGTTACAAATTATTTGTAAACAACTTCAAATTTCGCGCCCTTCAAAGAGTTGGTAATTTAACGGGAAGTATGGGAATGTGAGCGATATCAATAATTTGCTTAAATTGGAAACGCAAACTATCTTAATCTATGGTTGCGAAAACGATACGGAATACGCGGCGCGGGAATCCCCTTAAAGGTCTGTAATCTATGGTTGCGCGAACGATACGAAATACGCGGCGTCGGGAATCCCCTTAAAGGTCTTGTCACGCGCAAACGCGGACGGTGGGGCGACTTGCGAAGCTAAACATTGCTTGTCATGTGTAATGAGACGTGTGTTTTACTAATTGGCAAGTTGCCTCGCCGCTCGTGTTTGCGCGTGGCCAGACCGTAAGATCCATGGACCTAAGTGCGTGTCGCTTTTATTGTCGATCGAAACTAAACTTGTTATAAATTTAATCTAAATTATTAAACTAAATTTGTGTACGTACCCGTGTCCTCTGCCAAATAATAGTTTTGTTATGTAAATTAAGTATACCTATTATTTTCAAAATAATGTCAGGAGTGTCGTCGAAGTATAAAAGAAAAATATCAAGTGAAAATAGATTGTTTCAAGATGAGTGGAAATCTGATTATTTTGTTGTGCCAAATAAAAACAACGCAGCTACTTGTTTGATATGTAGGGAAAGTATCATATTGAAGAAATACAATACTTCTCGTCATTTCACTTCAAAACATAAAGATTTCGACGAAACGTTTCCTCCCAGATCGTCTTTGAGAAATGAGAAATTGAGTTTTTTAAAGAGATCATTGCATGAGCAACAAAATGTTATGTTCACGGCATTATCACAAGACTCGGCGGTAACAAAAGCATCATATGAAATTTCTTACATTCTTGGTAAGCATATGAAACCATTTACCGATGCGGAAATTGTAAAGGAATGCTTTATTAGTGCTGCTAATATACTTTTTGATAAATACAGTAACAAAAAACAAATAGTATCTGATGTAAAAAAATACAGCTTTCGGATTCAACCTGCACCAGGCGTATTGAAGACATTTCTAAATTTATTTCCGATGATATATTAAAAAACCTAAGAAGATGCAAGTTTTTCAGTTTAGCATTTGATGCCAGCACCGATATTTCAGCAACATCGCAGTGCTCGGTGTTTGCTAGATATTGTACAGAAAACAATGAAATTCATGAAAACTTTTTAAAATTACTGCCAATGAAAGGTCAAACCCGAGGCACGGATTACCTTGATACTATTTGTAATTTTTTAGAACATCATGAAATTGATGTGCAAAAAATCGTGTGTTTGTACACAGATGGTTGTCCTTCAATGACTGGATCCGAAAATGGCTTCATTTCATTATTTAAGAAAAAATATAATTGCAGCAATTTAATAACATTCCATTGTATTATCAATCAAGAAAACTTGGCGGCCCGTGCTGTACAACCAGAAATAGAAGCTGTAATGAAAACAGTTATCAATATTGTCAATTATATACGAGCAAAAGAACTGAACCACAGAAAATTTAAAACCCTTCTTGAAGAACTGGGAAGTTAGCACAGCGACGTTCTTTTGCATACCTTGGTGCGATGGCTTAGTAGAGGAAAGGTTTTGGAAAGGTTTTTTTCATTACGCCATGAAATAATCCTATTTTTAGAGCAAAATAATAAAGGGTACCCAGAATTACAAAACGATGAATGGTGGTGTCTTTTAGGTTTTCTATGTGATATTACGGAAAAACTAAACAATCTCAATCAGAGTCTACAAGGCGAAAATAACATAGTGTCCAATATGGCAAATAAAGTGTTTGCATTTGAGGAAAAGCTAAGTATTTATTATAATGAAATACAGAACAAACAGCTGCACAATTTTCCAGCTATTATAAAAACCAGAGACGACGGTATTAACATTTCAGAAGAAAACTGCTCCATAATTTCAAATTTTATAACTGCACTATTAAACGAATTTCAAAAAAGGTTTCAAGATCTCAGAAAAATAAAAAATTGTTTGTTACTTGTAGAAAATCCATGGCATTTAAAGACACCAACTATTTCTGAGTTGGCTTCAGTTTTAAATTGTAATTACTCGGAGTTGTTTGATGAATTTATTGATTTTAAAAATGACACCAACCTGGAAGTAATTTTCAAAGAAAAAAGGGAATATGTGGAATTTTGGAGCATTGTTCCCCAAAAATATAAAAGCGTGCAAAGATGTGCCCAAATAATGCTAACATTTTTTGGGTCAACGTATGTGTGCGAATCATCTTTTTCAAAGATGAAATACACAAAGAGTGTATATAGAAATAAACTGACAGATTCCCATTGGGATGATATAAGAGTAGCATGCAACGACAAGCCAGATATTGATAAAGTTTTAAAAAAATGCTCTCAATTCCAAAAGTCTCATTAGATATACATATAAGTAAGTAAGCATCTTTGTTAAAAGTTCTTTTTTACATTAAACTAAATAATTCATTAGGTTGATATTACTTTTTCATTTATACACTTAATTATTTTTTACTTGCGGCCCGGGCTACCGTGACTGAAACGTGTTTGTAGCCCCTATAAAAAAAGGTTGAGTATGGCTGGTCCAGAAGATGTTAGCCCTGCCTTCCACCGATATATATAAGTATCCAGTCTGCAGAGGGGTCGAAAAAAGGAAATGAGAAGACATGAAGAAGAATCAAGAGGGATCAAGTCGAAGCTGAGGAATCAATCTTAAAAGGAGTAGGCCTAAATAGAGAGATCTTGAACTGAGGAGTCCTGAATGGAGGACTGCTGTGTAGTATATTCTGACGAAGACTGTGTCGTAGCCCGTTGTGTCGTCGTCGGGAACGGAGCTGTCCTGAACTGAGGAGTAGTCCCGTTGTGCGAAGTAGTGAGTCGGCAGCGAAGGCAAGAAGAGACAGAGGAATAGTTTAAGCTTGTTCCGGATATATGTATATCTGGAATATATATATATATATATATATATAAATTAGCAATATAAGAGAAAACGAAACTAATTACGGAAACTGAAGCAAAAACTATTTCGGATTCGAACAAGACTAAATATAAATGTTAGTATGATTGAAACAATTAATAAAGAATCTGGTCTGAGGACTTTCTCAAGGGTCACCCTCAGACAGGGATTCAAACCAGGGATTTTTTCTGTGAAGAGTCTGACTTTCGTCAAGAAATTGACCCCTCGTGACCCGAAAATCCCAGAATATTGAGGTTTTAGAGATAAATTAGTATCACACAAGAAAAGACATCAAATTTGAACAAAGTCACAGCAACCAAAAAAAAACATGAAACCATAAACCAAATTTGTCAATACAAATCTCTAGTAGTATTTGTATACAAATCTCTATACCAAATTTGTCAATACAATAGTAGTCTCTATACAAATTTGTCAATTTGTATAGAGACTACAAACTAAATTAAAATCTAACATATCACACATATCACATATTTTAAAATAGACTTTATAAAATAAGTCAAACTGAAATCCAATAAAAATCACAGAAAACCTGACAATCACAAGAATAAAATAAAATAAGAAGGTAGAAAAAACACTCACCAAGCAAAAATGCTTCTTTAAACACTAGCTGAGAACGAACACAATAAAAAGTGTAATACTATATCTGTAATTGTTCGGTCATATACAACGTCATCAAAAAGAACCCTAGGAGCGCCATCTTTTGAGTAAAACTAGTTATTTAGTTAGAATTTATATAATTGCTTTTTAATTAATGATTCGATATTTCAAAAGGTTTTTGGAAATTCATTAGTATTTAAGTTTTTAAGTAGATTATTAGTTGCTGTAATGTAAGAAATCTTATTGTTACAAATTTTTTTACTTCTGTTGAATTGGGAAAATATTAGGTTTTTGAAAATTTTAGAGTTTAAATTTGAATGGTAATTACTAAGTTTTATTATTTTAAAGTTAAAATCATCCCTTTTATCGTAAATGCCTATTAAAGTTTTTTCATTAGATATTTCTATATTTAAATCAATATAGTTAGCTTTATTTTGATCTTCATTTGTTTTAATTAAAACTAAATCTTTTGGGTAACAATTAATTACTACATTAGGATTATCTACGTTTATTAGAAGCAAATCATCTATATATCTCCAGCCTTTAATTGAGTTGAGTTTCATGAGGTTTTGTTCATAGTGATGTAAGAAGATGTTAGCTAACGCACTAGAAAAAGCTGTTCCCATTGGAATTCCCTTTACTTGTTTATAGAAGTTAATACCATTAAACACGTAATTTTCTTTGATGTTAAATTTACATAATTCTAGCCAATTATTTTTTGTGATAATATCTTTATCTAAATACTCTTCGTATATTAAAAGTTATCTTATCCGGTTATCTTTTCACACAACTGTATTCTTGCCTTAGTTCATTATTTGAGTGCTCGAGCCTAGGCGCAATTTTCGAAGTTAAATGCAAAAAGAATGTGCAAAAAAACCCTTGAGTTTTAATTTGAGAATAATAAAATATATTACTACAAAAATTGCTTAGAATCAAGATTAGAAATAAGTTGGGGGTGGGGAAATGTTTTTTGAGGTTTCTCAGCTGCACCATAACACCACAATACTTATTATTTTTTTTTACATATTTCAAATAACTTTTAAATAAATGCCTATTTAACAATTTTTTGGTCAAATACATTTATTTTTTTTACTTGGCAGAAGAATTTTCAAACTATGGAATTCCAGTTCCATAATTAATACTTTTAATTAATTAATTAAAATAAAAATTTTCAGTCCAACTTATTTTTTCTATTATTTTTTGTGTTTTTCATAATTGTATATAAAGAAGACTCTCATTACCTCATATTTAATTTTCTTGTATTCCGTTTTAATCAATGTCATTTCTTAAGGTATCCGATTACGTTCGAAGGAATGTTTTTGAAGAATTGGATTTTTAAAAAATTATTTAAAACTATGGTTTTTAAATGTATTGTCAATTAAAATACAAAATACTATAAATACAACCAAATTATTTGAAAATATAATATATTTTGAGAAATAGGAAAATGTGTAGCAGATTTGAATGAAATTTAACCTAAACGGTTAACACTACATAAAATTGTAATGCAGAAATCCTATTTTTCTTTGTATACAAGTTATAGAATACAACGATGAATGAAATGAACTAAAATCTAAGAAAAATCTTATGATACAAAGAAGTAACCGATAAATATATACGTATATATTCATTTTTCCATTAATTCACAGCTGAATTTTTTCTAAAAACACCTATAAATGAAAAAGTATTTCACCAACAATAAAACTTTTTTTTTCATTTCATTGCCCATATCATTTAAAACACGCGTTGAAATTTATACTTAAATAACTCTATTAGTTTTTGAGATATCAAGTCAATGATGGGGAATTTTTATGAAAATTAAAGTTTTAAGAAAATTGAAATGAAAGACACATTTTAACTGAAAAATATGTGATCGTGGATGATGGGCCAGGTCTCTATTTTTCCTAGAAAAGATAAACTGATTTGGAAAGACGAAAGTCTGAACTACAAAATATAACAATTTAAAAAATAATTCCCCAATGTGCTCGATAATCAGTGTTTTAACGTAGTCGGATATCTCAATTAAGTCAAAATCATGTCAAGATAATATTGTAGTTTTTCGCTATTATTAGATGTATGCTTACTTCTCTTTTTCCAAAAAATCAAAGTTAGGAAAAGGAAAACCTCTGAAGATAAAACTATTAAACCTAAGTTGGACTGAAGTAATATTGAGATCATTTGGATATATATTACTTTCTTCCTTCAAATACTTTGGGCAATGTAAACTTCCGAGACATTCGAAGAATGAGATTAATGAAGTTTCGCTTCCTACTTGCAATAACTAAAGGTTGAGAAAAAGAATACTGATTTCTGAATTGCCTAGCTAAAAGTCTTTATTTTTCATATGTGTGTGGGTGTGATGGGTTTTAATGCATCAGTCCACTGGTTTAGATTATTCGTTTATTGAATGATTAAAAAAAGATGATTTTTACAAATGAAGTTTCATTGATGAATTAATTGAATTGTCATGGAGCAAATGTTATTACTCTTTTAATTATACTCGCACTAGTTGTCTAGTGCCATTTATGAACGTTTATTTCCTAACGCTTAAAAATCCAATCACTACAAACGGAAAAAAATATACGTATATATGCATTTTTTTTCATTAATTCACAATTTAATTGTTCTAAAAACACCTATAAATGAAAAAGTATGTCACCAACAATAAAACTTTTGGTTCATTTCATTGCTCATATTATTTAAAACACACGCTGAAATGTTTACTTAAATATCTCTATTAATTTTTGAGATACCACGATAACGATGGAGAATTTTTATGAAAATTAAAGTTTTAACAAAATTGAAATTGAAGACAAATTTTAATTGAAAAATAGGTGACCCTGGATGATAGATCAGACTTTCCTTTTATTAGAAAAGTTATGCCTTTTTTCCATTAATTCACAATTTAATTTTTCTATGTAGTTTTCTATGAACAGTAGATATATTGAGTTGCTCTTTTCCACCTACGTGTGGCACCTTGCGCATTTGCAGATGAATTCTTTGACACAAGAATTCCAGTTTCGGCCCTTTGAAGAGGATCACGGTTTCAGGTCACGAGCCTTCTCTACGGACGTCCGTCTATCCTCTTGCTCTAGGGAACTCTCTGCACTCTCCCTTCTGACTGCTGATTAACACCGGAAGAAGTGCTGAGAGCCCTCTGTTGAAATTAATTTACTGCATTTGTAACTGCCTTTTTTCGGTAGTATATTATCGTATGTATTTTAATACGAAACTAAATTAATGTGGTAAAAGAATTTCAATAAACTGTCTTAGATGTTATTTTAAATCCGGTGCAATTACAGTTAATAATTGCTTCGAGGTTTAGCAAATGGATTAAAAGAAGAGCAACTTTTAAAAAGAAAATAATTTGAAAAAAAATTAATAAGACAAAAATAGTTTAACGATGTATTGCAACCTTATATAACAAAAACGGAAATGAACAATTCTTAATTGTTTAATGATAAAAATTAATGATTATGACACTGTATATGGAAACAGGAATTGCCGTGCAAAAGTATTTTCTTTTCCTCATTATTTCATATCTGTATTTGTCTTTTTTCAGTATTATATTTTTGTATGTATTTAAATATAAAATTAAATTAAATTGGAATAGGAATTTCTGCAAAAAAATGTAGATGTTATTCTAAAACTGGTGAAATGGCAATTAATAATTTTTTTTTGAGTTTTACGTATGGATTAAAAGAAGTGCAACTCTTGAAAAGAGAGTAATTTACAAAAATATATACATATATTATTTTTTATACAAAAGTTATTTAACGATCTTTTGACAACCTTACAGAATAAAAACGGAAATGAACAAATCTTAAATGTTTAATAATGAAAATTAAAGCTTATGATACTGTCCATGAAACAAGAAATATGATTTAACGTATGAACAAACCTGTTATGTTGTTGTTACACTTTTGTCTTAGATAAGCCTTCTGACGAAGTCAGCGATTTAAACCGAGTTTTGCAGTATTTTGTGAGAGTAAAGGCCCTTGAGCACCCGAGGGCAGAAGTTTGACTTCTAGTTCATAGGAAAATGGCACTCAACACAACCCTTTTTTCACAGAGAGTCTCATTCCTATGCACCATAGATAAAACACAGGAGAAGAATAACCATGCCCGAGCCTGCACGCCCAAATCACGAGGAAGTCACGCTACTCTTTGACGGAGACGCTGGACTTAACAATATGAAAACCAGATTGGATTAAGGATTTTTTGCGGGGAAGGGGTTCCAAGTTGCAACTTGTTAACTTTTTACTACTTTTTGAAAGTAGACTCAAGAACATACAATTGTACAAAATTTCTAAAATTCTAGGACATAAACGGAAAATCGATTACAAAATTCTGTCTTTGGAAATAAACAAACCGTTTATTATTAATAAAAACGTGTAAATATTGTGCAGTACAAAATTTATCTTTATTGGTATTTGATTGGTTCATTTTAAAGAAATTGAATTTGAATTTGATTAATTATTTATCAAATTACTAAAGGCATTTTAAGAGAATATATAAAAATATTCAATCAAAGTTCTTCGCAAAAGAATTTAGATTGAAAAATAAAGGTATAATTTAAAAACAACAAAAAATAATTGCTTAAAATCCATAATATCCCCATGGTTTTCTAGTAACCTTTTTATATTATACTTCCTTTTTTATCTTCATCCTTTATGAATTGAGAAATGATGATGATGATGTCGTGTCCATGTTTCCACGGACATGCAGTAGCTTCTGAGGGTAAACACCCCTGAGCACCCAGAGGGCAGGTCTCACTTCTAGCTCAAATAAAGGTGACACACATATTCGCTTGCACAGCCTCTTTTTACAGGGGGGAACATTCATACAACTCACAAAGAGAACACAAAACAACCATGCCCCAACCGGGACTCGAACGCGGGCCGATCAGATCACGGGGAAGACATGCTACTCCTATGCCAGAACTGCAAATGTGAACTGTCGCCATTAAGATAAAAAAGTACTTTCAGTTGTATCTCGGGCATAGTATTGGAAAAACTTGACGAAAACTTGAAATACAAAAAAAAAAAAAAAAAAAAAAAAAAAAAAA
>JAPMOQ010015762.1:792967-815747 GCA_026543055.1 Argiope trifasciata | reverse complement strand
AAAAAAAAAAAAAAAAAAAAAAAAAAAAAAAAAAAAAAAAACTCTCAGAATAAAACTGGGACTGAATTCATAAAAAGGACGAAAATAATTTTGGATATTTTTATTTTTCTTATAATATCTCCTAAGTATTATAGACCATAAATTTTTATTCGTTTTGTGAACTTCCACTTTCATGTTAATGGTTAAAGTGAAAACTTTTGAAGAGAAGAATCAACGATTGTGGTGCTTTTATTCCTTTCTTTTACCCACATAGTTAAAAATATTTGAGCTATTTCGCATATTTCTATTTGCGTTCTTTAATATGCAAATGTTTGAAAGTCACATCCCGAAACTATTAACAATTTTAAAGTCTAATTCACGCAGAAAAATGGGAAAACTTATTTCCAAAAATTATTTCGCATAACCTCGTTGTGAATATAAAGTATTTCAGGGTAATCGAACTTTCCTTATTTGCTTTACATTTCATTATTACAGTTTTCTTCAAATAAATAGTTATCTATCTATCAATACTTATAATAAAACTCAATGTGTGTGTGTGTTGGCACTCTACAGCCGGGACCATTTCACCCATAGCTACCAAATTTGGTATGTGTATACCTTAGACACCAAAAATGTGTACCTTTTAGTGATTTTTTCGAATTTTTAATTAGAATTTGAATTAATTAAAAATTAAGCGAAATTTTGGCGTTTTTCTGCTATAATTTCCGAAAATATTATCACACAATCATGATTTTCACATCAAGTTAAAGATAAAAAAATTAACTTTCAAATGATGCAAGTATTTTGAAATATAGCTTAAATATCTATTTAAGTACGTATTTTTAAAGAAATATTTTTTACCGTATTTTCCCAATGCATTTCGGACAAAACAATAAAATTTTGCAACAAACGAAAAATGATAAACGAGCAATGGGGAAAAATAGCTTTTATTAAAGTGTTGCTATCATATTGACAGAAGCTCAAATCAAAAAATAAATCAACTATAACTGCAAAGTAAGTCTGAAAAAAAATTAGCTTTCAGCACGTGACTGGATAAAATAAAATAAATATTAAACGCTATATTTTCTAAAAAATAAACAAATGCAAGGCAATGGTTTCTATAATCGCTTGCAATATCTATATCATTAATCCTATAAATCATCTATATTTACTGTAAACATGATTGAATTTATAAAGGATATGCATTCAAATTCGAGTCCAATGGCCAATTTGTAAAATATTAGTAATAGGCAAACATATTGTTTAGTACTGTTAACTTGGTTTGAATGAAGTAAATAATAACATTTTATGTAGCTTTAGTCAAACAATGCATTGATGAATAATGAGTTTTACATTTTTTCATATTTTGCTCTGTGAGTCGTATTTAACAATATATTTTTATTAATATTTTTAATAAAAGTTGCTTTATGAATCAATCTTCTAAACCAATCATTAAAACTGGCTTATTTATAAAAATAAAAGAATATTATTATGAAAACTTACTCTCTTCGATTTTTCCGTCCACCATCTTAAAGAAAATATCCATTTCAGGCCAATCAATGCCCGGAATTTCTTCAAGGCTGACGATATGTGTTTGCTAATATGAATGAGTGCATGTATGTATGTGTTAGGGCACTACACACCAGATCATATGATCTAGAGCTACCACGCTTGGTATGTACATATTTATATTGGAGGATGAAAAAGTATATCGAGACAGAGTTAATTTGAAACTTGAATTAATTAAGAATTAAGATAATATTTGGAATTTTCGGCAATAAATTCCGAAAATATTACAGCAAAAACCTTTTTTAAAAATTCCCTTAAAATATATCTTTTTTCATTGATAACTATGTTTTAACTTATAAATTAAGTTTCAATTCTGAATGAATTAAAAAAATACTATAATCATATTTTCCAACAGTTATTTTCTCACAAAATGAAAGTAGAATTTAACCTGCAAGAGCACGTTTTAAGAGTGTACCGGTGCTTTACCGTCACTTTGACAAAAATTCAAACGAAATGATTAAATTAACTCTTACTGCAAATTAAACCGATTAAAGTGTGATATTCAGCACTGTTTAAAAAGAAGTGCAATGTTATGGAACAAATAGAAAATGTAATATTTTCCACACAATTCCACGACAACTGATTGCGAATTCGGGAGATATATAGTGCAATGAACAAATAATCGTAAGGCTTCTATAATAATATGATTTACATGAATATAGAAGATTAAATTTATTTGGCTGAGAAGTTATAAAGAGAGCCAGGCACATAAGTATTTAATTGAAAATTTTATAACGCTTTGCGTACCAGCTGGTCGCCAAAGGTGGCTAGTATTTATAATATAGCTCAATGTGTGTTTGTGTTGACACTCTACAGGCCAGACCTTTCCACTAAGACCTACCAAATTTGGCATGTGCATATTGGACACTGAAAATGTGCGCCTCAGAGCAATTTTTTCTGAATTTTTAATTAGAATTTAAATTAATTAAAAATTAAACAAAATTTGGGCGTTTTAATTAAAAATTAAAAAAGAGTTAATAAAATTAAAAATTAAAATTAATTAGAAATTAATAAATTTGGGGCACAAAACCTTTTTTTAAAATTCCCTTAATATATAAATAATTTTCATTAATAAATTTGTTTTAACTTATAAATTAAGTTTCATTTTTGAATGAATTAAAAAAAATATTGTTACTATATTTTACAACAATTTATCTGACCAAATAAAAGTAGAATTTAACTTGCAAGAGCAAGTTTTAAGAGTGTACCGGTGCTTTGCCGTGACTTTTACAAAAACTCAAACTGAATGATTAAATTAACTCTTATTGCAAATTAAACCGAGGAAAGTGTGACGTTCAGCACGTGTTGAAACGTTAGCGTAAGGTTATGGAATAAAAATAAGATCTGATTTTTCCCACATTATTCCACAACAGTTGATGGCAAATCAGAGAGATATAGAGTGCAATGAACAAATAATCATAAGGATTTTATAATCATACGAGTTACGTGGCTATCGAAGCTTGAAGTTTAAATATAATCGGCTGATAAGTGATAAAGAGAGCAAGGTACTTAAGGTATCCGACTACGTTCAAAGGAAAACGTGAAAAATTGAATATTTTAGAACTCTTGATGGTTTTTAGATGCATTGTTAACAATAAACACTATAAATACAAAATGAATTATTTTAAAATATATTTTGATTAATTGGAATATCTATAGTAAATTTCAATGAAATTGAACCAAAACGGTTAACACTCTACACAAAATGGCAATGCAGCAATCCCGCTTTTCTTTGTACACGAGTTGTAGAATCTAATGAGGAATGAAATGAACCAAAATCGAAGAAAAAAAAAGTTATGAGTAAATATATACGTGTATATGCATTTTTTTCATAAATTTACAACTTATTTTTTCTAAAAACCCCAATAAATGAAAAAGTACTTCACCGTCAATAAAACTTTTAGTTCATTTCATGGCTCATATTATTTAAAACTCTCCCTGAAAATTTTAGGCAAATACCTGAATTAGATTTTGAGATATCATGTTAACGGTGAAGAATTTTTATGGAAAGAAAAGTTTTAAGAAAATTGAAGTTAAAAGACACATTTTAGCCGAAAAAACATGTGAGCCTGGATGATAGGCCATCCCTTCCTTTTCCTAGAAAAGATAAACTGTTTTGGGAAGATTAAAGTCTGAACTACAAGAAATAAAAAAAATAAAAAAAAATCTTCAATGTGGTTGATAACCAGTGTTTTTAACGTAGTCGGATACCTTAAACATTTAATTGAAAGTTTTAGGAAACGCATTATTCATGACGAACCAGATGATTGCCAAAGGCGGCTAGTAATATATATATATTTATTTTATATATAATTATTGTGGTAACTAGAGTGTACTTGATTTAATAAATATAGTGGAATTTCTTTTTTTTAACTGGATAAAGCTCACACATGCACACACTAATTAATTTTATATTAAGATATCCGTCTACGTTAAAAGACTGGTTATTGACCACATTGTCGAATATTTTTTTCTTGTAGTATTTCACTTTCCTCTTTCCAAAATAGTTTATCTTTTCTAGGAAAAGGAAGGCTTGATCTATACTACAGGGTAGCATATTTTCAGCTAAAATTTGTTTTTAACTATAATTTTCTCAAATCTTTAATTTTCATACATTTTTTTAGTGTTGCTGAAATACGCGTTCCTTTATAGGTACTTTTAGAAAAATTATGTTGTGAATTTATGAAAAAAAGGCATATATGAGTATATTTCCCCCTATAACTTCTTTTGATCTCAAAATGTTTCTTAGATTTTGGTTCATTTCATTCATCATTATATTCTATACCTTGTGTACAAAGAAAAGTAGGATTGATGCATTGCAATTTTGTGAAGAGTGTTAACTGTTTTGGTTAAATTTCATTCAAATTTACTACACATTTTCCTATTTCTCAAAATATATTACATTTTCAATTAATTTTTTTTAATATTTATAGTGTTTATAATTGACAATACATCTAAAAATCATTGTTTTAAATAGTTTAAAAAAACCAATTTTTTGAAATGTTTCCTTCGAACGTAGTCGGAAACCTTAAGTAAATTGAAAGGTAAAAGAAGGATTTAAAGGTACTGGAACACTTCAAGAAATGCAAATATTATGTAATACTTGTCTTGACATTCGTGATCTATTTCTAGTATTTAAATGACTTATAATTTTTTTTTGCTTACTTATAGTCTTAGCAACCATTTTGGAGACTAAAGGTAAAACTGAATATTTCAAAAATTACAAGAATCTTGGTGATAGATTCATCATGATACGAAACGCTTTAATATTTCCAGAAGCTTCTTTGCCCTAACACAGCAACGTTAAAAAGTTCGGATATAAGAGTTGAAGTGTGTTGAGCTCAATTCAAGCGTAATAAGTTGAGAATAGAAGATGATTTTAGAGAATGGGTAGCTGTCTGAAGTCTTTCTTCTGTCTGAGTAATTTGTGATATTACAGTTATTTAGCACCGACATACTGCTCTTGTGTTGATGTTTACAGCTGTTGAATAGGCTGTGTTTGAAATCTATTAAGGAAAATGAAGCTTTAAAATCGGCATTTTTTTTTGCCAACCAATTTTGAGGTTCCATCTATTTGTTCCCTACGTTATTTTTCAATGAATTCTAAAACCAACTAATTCTAGTTATTTTTCAATGTATTCTAAAATCAATTAATTCTAGTTATTTTCCAGCGTATTCTAAAACCAACTAATTCTAGTTATTTTTCAATGTATTCTAAAACCAATTAATTCTAGTTATTTTCCAGCGTATTCTAAAATCAACTAATTCTAGTTATTTTTCAAATGATTTTAAAACCAATTTAGTTATTTTTCAACGGATTCTAAAACCAACTAATTCTAGTTATTTTCCATAGGATTCTAAAAATCAACTAATTCTAGTTATTTTCCAACGAATTCTAAAAAACAAGGAATTCTAATTATTTTCCAACAAATTCTAAATCCAATTCACTTTTGCGCATATGTTAGGAACAGTTTAATTCGACAAAATAGGGGTGGGAGGGAAAATTATAGAAGGAAATGTTTACATTTGAAAGTAAAATGAATTCTGGAAAACAGAGCACATCTTTCCTAGTCTCCCCGCTTAGTGAGATAGAATCTTTCAAAAGTGGTCGTATATTGAAACGACATCATGGTGAAATGGATTTTAATGGCATTATCGATTATTTTGCTGAAAAGAATAAAGAAATAATACGTATAACTTCATATAAAAATACAAAATATTTTCTCTAAATATTTTTGTCAGTAAATTTTCGTACAACATATAAACGATTTGTATGGAGTGTTGCATATTTGCCCAGACTGCAAATGTCATAATTTCGCCCTTAAGACCAAACCAGACGAAGAGTCAATAATTAGAGTGTCTGGACATACTATTATCATTATATTGATCATATAATGAACCTAGAGGCATAGTAATATTCAAAGGAATTACATTTATCGATTGCAATATTCTCAAAGCATTGAATGACATCAGTTTGAGATAAATGCGTGAAGCAGAAAATTTCCGAAGCTAAAAATTAAAATGAAGTAAAGTTCATTAAAGTAATTAACATAAATTTTTACGTATGTATAAAAATAAAAACAGTAGGAATGTTACGCTTATAAACGGAATATATTTGAGGAAGTTTTCAAATAATTTTAAAAGCTGAAAGTTTGAACTTTTAGTCACTTTTTATCTTAGTCTGTTAGTCTTTAAAGCCGGGCTGCTATTGCCTGGTTGGTAGAGCGTCTGTCTTGCAACCGAAAGGTAACAAGTTCTGTCCTCGTCTCGACCAAAGATCTCCGTTTAGGCCAATGGCAGTTGGGGCACGTTAAATAGGTCGTGACTGCAAAGTCCTCCAAGTTCCTATAACAAATATGATACCTCGGAATCAGGGATGAGTCGATCTCTGATTGGGATCGGAATTCTGACTTGTAGATGGATGAATGAATTCGACCGCCCCCTCAAGAGGGTTGTGTCGTGTGTGTTCGAGCAAAAGTCGTGTTTTCAGCTTAACGGTGCTCGTTCGGGCTTGATATGACTACGTGGCATTAGACCGACCACCGCCAGTCTGTAAAGTTGTTATGAAATAAATGGTTATGTTGGGAGTCGAAGATTATCAAAACCAGTTAATAAATTAAATTTTTCAGAAGATGCGGAAAAATTCGGGAAAAATATAGATACAGGAAAACTCGGGAAAGAAATCGAAGAAATAAACTCAATAATATGAGGTCCTTGTTTTTTTTATTTTATTTACAGGAGGTAAATATCGGGAATCTAATTTTACCTCCTGATTCCTGATTTTACCTCCTGATATAAAATGAATGGACGTATATTTATAGCTGCTGGAGACGCTAAGATACTAAATAGTTTGGATAAAGAAAGTTATAATGAATCTTTCATTAATTTTTTTTCTGAAAATAATGGAAATAAGTTGACTTTTGGCAAGAAAGTCTGAGGCATAATTGAAGGCGATCTGTGTTATTATGAGGGGTGGTCCAAAAAAAATTTACGAAGCAAAGGAAAAATGCTTTATTAACAATAGACACAGGACACAAATGGTAATTAAGAGACAAATATGGTGGTCCCTTCTCTACATGATTACCAAACTACTGAGGTGTGGTGTGGAAGTTTGGAGTGAGCGGTGCCAGTCGAGATGTCGTCCTCGGCATCTGACCGTGGTTCAAAATGACGAGGTCCGTCCCAAAATAACCTTTTTTCATTAGCATTCTGAAAGAACACCAAATTTTTATAATTCTAAAAGAATATTTAAATCTAATAAATTAAAAAAGAATATTTGTTTGTTTGTATTTCATATACTGCCTGTCGTCCTATTTCGATAAAACACTGTAAAATTATAGATTGGTATTGCATTTAATAACTTAATATTATTTTATTCTTAAGGTATCCGACTACGATCGAAGGGAAAATTTTGAAAAATTGAATTTTTTAAACACTATTTAAAATTACGGTTTTTAGATGTATTGTTAATTATGGTACAAAATACTATAAATACAACAAAATTATTAAAAAATATAGTATATTTTTTGAAATAGGAAAATTTGTAGTAAATTTTAATGAAATTTAACCAAAACGGTTAACAACCTGCACAAATATTGTAATACAGCTATACCATTTTTCTTTGCACGCAAGTTATTGAATACTATGATGAATGAAATGAACCAAAATCTAAGGAAAATCATGAGATGCAAAGAACTTTTGGGGAAAAATATACGTATATATGAATTTTTTTTTCATAAATTTAAAATTTAATTTTTCTACAAACATTTATAAATGAAAATGTATTTTACCATTAGTAAAACTTTTGGCTCATTTCATTGCTCATATAATTTAAAACTCACTTTGAAATTTTTATGTGAATATTTCTATTAATTTTTTAGATATGTTAACGGTGATAAATTTTTAAGAACATTAAATTTTTTAGAAAACTGAAGTGAAAGACAAATGTTAGCTGAAAAAATAGGTGACCCTGGATGATAGGCCAGGCCTTTCTTTTTCTAGAAAAGATAAACTGTTTTGGAAAGAGGAAAGTCTGAACTTAAAGAAATAATTTTAAAAAACTCGCTAATATGGTCGATTACCAGTGTTTTTAACGTAGTCGGATACCTTAATTTAAAAAATATATTATTAACTAGCCGCCTTTGGTGACCAGCTGGTTCGCCATGAGTAATGCGTTCTAAAATTTTCAATTAAATCACATAGCCTTGAAGTAATTCCGGACATTGATTGGCCTGAAATTAATATTTTCTTTAAGATGATGGACGGAAAGTTCTAAAAGTACACGTTTTCCTAATAATATTCTCTAATTTTATAAATCAGTCAGTTTTAATGATTGATTTAGAAGACTGATTGATGTAGCAACTTTTATTTAAAATATTAATAAAATTATTTTGTAAAATATGGCTCACAGAGCAAAGTATGAAGAAATCTTAAACTCATTATTCATAAATGCATTGTTTGACTCAAGCCACATAAAATGTAAACATTTACTTCATTTAGATAAAATTAATAGTATTAACTAACATATGTATGCCTAATAAAATATTTTACAAATTAGCCATTAGAAAGGAATTTGAATGCATATCTTATATAAATAAAGATAATTAATTGAATTAATGATTTAAATATTGCAAATGGTCATAGAATCTTTCGCCTTGCATTTTTAAAGAAAATATCACTTTTTATATTTCTTTTATTTTATCCAGTCACGTGCTAAAAGTTGCATTTTTTCAGATTTCATTTGCGATGACAGTTTTTTTTATTTGAACTTCTGTCATTCTTTTATTTTATCTAGTCACGTGCTAAAAAATGGTTAAAATATTTCTTTAAGAATAGAAGTTTAAGTTATACATTAAAACACTGATACCATTAGAAAGCTAATTTCTTTATCTTTAAATTGATGTAAAAATCTTGTTTGTGCAATAATATTTCAGGAAGTTATAGCGGAAAATCGTCGAAATTTCGCTTAAATTTTAATTAATTCAAATTCTAATTAAAAATTCGATAAAAGGGCTCCGAGGTGCACATTCCCGACCTCCAAGGTATACATGTACCAAATTTGGTAGCTGTAGGTCCAACGGTCTGGCCTGTAGAGTGCCAACACACACACACACACACACACACACACACACACACACACACACACACACACACACACACACACACACACACACACACACACACACACACACACACACACACACACACACATTGAGCTTTATTATAAGTATAGATTAATTTATGTATAACTTAATACGGACCTTAATATTACTTTTTCGGCTGCAGCAACGCGCCGGGTACCAGCTAGTAATATATAAATTATATATGACTGAAGGTTCTCCTTTTCCAGTGTACTATAGCTGCGGTGTACAGTTTATACGGGCTATTACTTTGTTCTAAGAATAAATTCGTCGGATAATAAGAACGTTCCACAAAATACAGGAAAAAACTTTGTTTCTTCTACATGGTTAGTCTAACCGAATCCCATTTTCAATATATCATCCATTCGACGAGGCCTGGATCCTTTTGTGTACTCAAGGCCGCTAGTAAGTAGACCGGGTTCCAAATAATACGGAAGCAATATAAACTACCCTACTTTTCCAGTTGACTGGAACCGTGCCTGTAGAACCTTTTGTGTGGTGAAATGAGTGATGTTCGGAGACACACTTGCTATTTGATCTTAGTTTTATTGTTGGTTTGTTTCCTTTATGCAATCAATAGTCTACATTTGCTTTATCTGTTATTATTATTTTTATATTTTTATTAACATAGTCACTTTATCGTTAATTCTTTTATGTATTCATATTATAAATTTAATTATATTGCATGATAATTTATTTCCTGTTTATAAATATATATGTTTTTTAAAAAAATAGGTTCAGTGTTTATATATATCTATACTAATATTATAAATGTGAAAGTTTGGATGTTTGTTACAACATCACGCCAGAACGGCTGAACTGAATTGGATGAAATTAAGCACAAAGATAGATTACAGTCAGGAATAGAACATAGGCTACGTTTTATTCTGGTTCATTAAGTGGTTCATTTTTTATTCATTAAAAACTAGCTTTCGTACCAAAAAGGTCAGGCCAAATCCCGCCAAAGATATGTAAGGCTCCAGATTTTCTTCCCAATAGAGTTGAGGACCAACAGAAATAAATATAGATATATAAAAACATATGTTTTTAGGTTGTAAGTTTGAATCTCGTCAGCCGAAGACTCTCCGCGTATGTAGTGACTGGCTCACGGATAAATTTATCGTAGTCACAAAGTCCCTCATATCGAGAGTAATTCTCATTGGGGTGTACTGATTCAGAGGTGATCGTTCTCTGATCCAGTTATAATTTACGATCTGTGGAAGAATGAATGTAATGTATGAATGAAGTCCACCCCGTAAAAAGGGTTGTGACACGAGAGTAGCTACGTCGCACTTTTGACCCTAGATTGTGAGAGGAGAGACGAGGTCATTCGGATTAAATCGCAATGGCTCTTTAGTCAACTGACTTGCTAATGGCAAATGCAATTAGAAATAACAACAATAGAATCAAACATTATTAGAAAATAGTCTATTGCTTATTCGCAGTGGGAAAATTCTAAAAACAAATTTTACACAAAAAATTATTAATCTAATTACCAAAAAAAAAAAAAAACCGTTTGAAGACATAAAATCAAATATATTTCAATTTCTATAAAAGTTAAAATTTTCTTAGTCAATCCTACTATTGAATCAGTTCATTACTGAATTGAAGATTCTCAGAATGTAATACAAATTAAAATGCACACAGCATTTTGTTTGTATTACGACTATTTTGCGATAGCTGTTATTCCAACTTAGTTTATAAAGGGTTCTCAGAATTAACACGTTCACTGTCTCTACAATCGCCTGATATCAGGATCATAATTACCTTATTTGCTTCTTTTAACTGCAGTAGAGAAGGTGTCGTCTAATAATTTATATGGTTTGGTCCTAGAAAAGAACGCAATCTGCGAGTTACCTTGTAGTTGGCAGACAACGTGTTAAACAAGTTTTAGCAATCAGATACGAATTTGCTAACAATCGCTATCAGTTCATAGCATTCTGCCACTGTAAATATAGGAAGGAACTATAAATATATAGTAATATCTTCAGTCATTATCTTGGTTCTCTTTTTATTTTTAGCTTTACAAAATCAAAACACAATCAGATATGGAAATATAAACATAAAGTTTCACAATTTCTTAAATTTTCATTTTCAGTTTTTCTAGATGACAAACTAAGTTTTGGAGCTTGGCCAATTTTGAGAAGAAAAAAACCCATAGCATGCGTAATCTGAGAGTCTCATGATTGTTTCAAACTGGTTTAAACTGGTAAATGACTTAAATCAATGAACTCAATTCATAAGAATTCAGAGGATGAATAATTTGAAAAAAATTTGTAACTTTAGCTGGCGATAAATAGCCAAATGTGACAACCATCTGCATTATTTCCTAATATCCTTAAAAGTGAAAAATGGATGCCTTAAAATATTTCCCAGCCAATATTTTTGCCAACGAATTTTGAAATTTCATCTGTTTGTTCCCTACGCATTTTGAGGCTTCAAAAATTTATTGCTTACGCATTTTGAGGTTACAGAGTCATCAAACCAAAACAACATAATGTTCTCAAACGAAAAAAACAAATGAGGTTTATAATAAAATACTAAAAATAAAAACGACCTACGTAATGATTCATTCTAATTTCAGATTTCAAATTTATATTTTAAGCAATCATACTTAGACATCAAAATTAACCTCTACATAAAATCTCAAGATAATATCTTGCCTCGAGACCTTGCATTAATCTGGCAAAAGGAAGCAAGAAAAGTAATTAACTTTGATTAATCGCTTAATCATCAGGCGTGATAGTTTTTGTTTTTTCCCTATCCATTTCTCATTTCCTTTCTCTGACGAAGTCAATATGACGTTACATCAAGTTTGCAACGTCACTTCCTGTTCCCAAATCGCTAGTAGGCAGCGCATACGTAGAAAACGACTGATTTATGTTTGCCATAATTTCATAAAATAGATTTAGGAATTCCATGTTTGGCTATAAATTGCCTGTTTGGCGAACTCTGAATTTTTCTTTTTCACTGCATATGGTTATTAAAAGGGCGAAATAAAAAATAAGTAAAGTAGATAAGTATATTCGATTGTTTTCCAAATTTAGATATGTTGACTTATTTATTTTTATTTATATTTTACTTATTTTAGAAAAATGCAGAAATGAAAAGTATATTCTGGAACAAAAGAAAGATAAAAGTAAATTGTTTTAGAATATACTTATCATTTCTGCATCATTCTAAGACTAGTAAAATAAAAGTAAAAACAAATTAGTCGACATGCCTAAATTTGGAAAACAACACTTATATTTTACTTATTTTATATTTATACTAGAATTTCATTTATTTTAGAAAGATATAGAAGTGATAAATATATTCTAGAACAATTTACTTTTATCTTTCCTTTGTCCTAGAATTTGCTTATCGTTTCTGTATCTTTCTAAAATAAGTAAAATATAAGTAAAAATAGATGTCAACATACCTAAATTTGGAAAAAAATAGAAAAGAAAGGGCATATAAAATTAAAAAAAACGAAAGAACAAAAAATGTCGGTATTAATTTTTGGTAAGTGATCACTTCTTTCATGCCAAATAAACTCCGCCATATTCTACAAACGCATGCGTAGTAAGAAAAAATACAATAAGGTTATATCTTATTCTTTCGTCTGGACAATTACTTGCCATAAACAGAACAGAATTTTTCAAACTTTCTACGCATGCGCTGACTATTTGCTGTCTTATAACTGGCTGAGAATATACCCGGTATTAATTTAAATTAATTTAACAACTGAAACTGTTACTAAATCTGAGGTATAAGTCATGAAAATCTGAAAATATTAGTCTTTTCAGAAAAGAAAAAGTGATAACGGTTGATTCATGTTTTTTCTCTTCAATATCTCTTACTTATCTTTACAACCTCTAGAGATTTTATAAATATCATGAAATTTGTGATATTAAGTCATATATTAAGAATCTAAGCATTTTTAAAATTATGAACTTAATTGCACGATAAGCCTTTCAGTTGATTTAAAATTAATGAATAACATTTAAATTGCATTAATTTATTTCTGCTCTTTTTTTTATTACATGGCAATTTTACTTAAAAACTCCGACTATGTTCGAAGGAAAATATTTAAAAATTTGAATTTTTTTAAAAACTATTTAAAACTATGGTTTTTAGATGTATCGTTAATTATAATACAAAATACTATGAATACAACAAAATTATTTCAAAATATAATATATTTTGAGAAATAGGAAAATGTGTGGTAAATTTGAAGGAAATTTAAGCAAAGTGGTTAATACTTTACATAAAAATTGTAACGCAACAATCCTATTTTTCTTTGTACACAATTATAAAATATAAGGATGAATGATATGAACCGAAATCTAAGAAAAATCTTGATGTGCAAAGAAATTATGGGTAAAAATATATGTATATATGCATTTTTTCCATCAATTCACAACTTTTTCTAAAAACACCTATAAATGAAAAAGTATTTCCCCAACAATAAAACTTTTGGTTCATTTCATTGCCCACATTATTTAAAACACAGGCTGGAATTCTTATGTAAATACCTCTGTTAGTTTTTGAGATATTACGATAACGATGGAGAATTTTTATGAAAATTAAAGTTTTAAGAAATTTGAAATTAAAGATGCATTTTAACTGAAAAATATGTGATCCTGGATGATAGGTCAGGTCTTCATTTTCCTAGAAAAGATAAACTGATTTGGAAAGAACAATTAAAAAAAAATTTGACAATGTGGTCAAGAACAAACAGATATTCATTTTTATATATTAGATTTGTGTATTCTTTTAGAATGGTAAAGCTTGGTGTTCTTTCAGAATGGTAATGAAAGAAGCTATTTATTGTATCTCGTGATTCGTTTCATGTTCGTTCAGAATTCTCAAATTAAAATTTAGAAAATGTGATTAAAATATTTTCTTTTAAAATTGATTAAACATAGAAAAATATATTGTTACGAACCTGTGGTTTTGCTTTCCCGCGCTAATACTGTCATTGTAAGGAAGACAGATTGACAGTAATGTGTATTGAATAGTAAATGGGTGTGACGTCAGAGGACCCAATGCTTGGCGACAAACTTGGCAATCATTTAGCGACTTAACGACGAATTTGGTCGACAAAATGGAAAGTACCTGAAACATCGAGAATTTTTCAGATCCGTCCACTAGGAGCCGAGATCCGGCTAGAATGCCCCTGATTGGTCCAGAAGAAGTTAGCCTCATCTACCGCTGGTATATATAAGGCATGTGACTGCTGGAAAAAGTCAGTGAAGTCGAGTCGGATAAAAGTCGAAGCGGAGAAAAGGAAAGAAAACCTTAAGTAGAATCAAGAGAGAAGCCGAAGCTGAACGGTCCGGTGTTCAACGAAGAAGACAAGTAGTGTGGCGGAATTAATCGAGAAGACCTAGAGATATAGAGGTCTTGAATTGAGAAGTCCTGAATGGAGGACTGCTGTGTGGCATATACTGACGAAGCATGCGTCGTAGCCCGTTGTGCCGTCGTCGGGAACGGAGTTTTTGAGATACCATGTTAACGGTGTCCCGATCTAAGGAGTAGTCCCGTTGTGCGAAGTAGTGAGTCGACACCAAAGGCAAGAAGAGACAAAGGAATAGTTCAACCTGTTCTGGAGAGACCCAGGAGGTGTAAAGTGAATCCCTTAAAGATTCGCTCTCCGGCTGAATCCTGTCTGGCCGCTCTGTGAGCTGTGAACATTGTCACTACAGAATTTCTGCCTGTGGACTATTATCTACAGTGTGCTGTCCTGTGTGTTCATCTCGGCTGTATATAGTTGTCTCCTGTACATATTTGTGTTGTGAATATTTGTCGTCTTTGTGCTGTCCTGTCCTCGTCCTGTAAATAAATGTCTGTGTTGTGTCCTTCTATTAAAGGACTGACCATTCTGTGTGTTCATCCTCTCTAACACCATACACAACCACTATATACGAGGTAAAAAGAACCCGACGGTTCAATATAGGATATCCGTAACAATATTTATACCATAAAATCGTTAATATAGTTGAAAAGATAATTTTTGAAAATTAAGATGGTGCCAAATTATTTGTACTATAATATTTTTGGTACTTACTGCGAAAGACGCTAAAATTTAATTAAAATTTAAAAAAAAACTTCAGGATTGGTCTCCCTTAAACTTTCTCGCATAATAAGTAATAAAGTTGTTACCTCTGAGAATGAGCTTTCATGGCATTTGTGTACTATAGCTGCAAACTATTAACATTTAACTTAGATTTAGCATTCCTACAAAATCTATTGTTTCCTTGGCGAGTTATTTGGAAATTAATCCTTGGTAAATAAATACTCTTTAAATTCGCACACACTTTTTTAAATTTTAGATAATTGTAATATCCCTGTAACCATCCCGTAGGTGTAAGCAATAAGCTGACCAAGTTTCATCGCAAACGGATGAACGGTTTAGGAAGGCACAAGACACATTTATTTTTATTTACATAGATAGTATGCTTTTTTATTTGGCAAAGAATATGTATGCGTTCTTTTTATATATTTTATTGAAAATTTACCAAGAAACTATGGAACGCCCATTTTATAATTTTGCATTTAATTCATTACTATTCAGAAATTATTTTTAAAAATTAATATGTAAAACATCTCAATTAATTCGAAATAATGTGTCAAAGGAATTACTCAAATAATATTTCAGATAAATTTTAATTAACCAATACTATAAAACGATTACAATCAGAAAGTTAGCATGGGGTCAACACATACATTCAAGGGAATCACATACTAATGGAAGAATTCTAGAAAAGTTCGTTTTCCATTATGAGGGGGTGCCAGTCAATGTTATCCAAGTCGCCAAAAGTAGAGTTTGGTTATCCTATTTGGCGAAATATTACAGTTCTGGCGATTGGAAAGAATTCTGGTTTCAGAATGCTATTATTTTGAACAAAAACTTCTGATTTCATTCCTTTGAAATTTTTGTTATTTGGTGTTCCATAAATTGTAAAATAAATATATCTGAAAATAATCCAATAAGATATATACAACATATAAGTTTGTGCATTTGATTATATCTATTTATTTATTATTATGGATGTGATCAAAAACTTTCGATTTTATATAAATGTGAATAAGAGTTTAAAAAGCTATTCTTCAACAAACATAAAGTTAGTATTATATGCATTTACTGGAATTTATCGTTTTTCTAATGGCACTTGTTACATACAAGCCCGTCGGCGCAGTCAGCGACATAAGCCTAGAGAACGTCTCTTTCTTTACAGTAGTGCCATCTGGGGTCAAGAATACGTCATAATTACTCACGCGTCACAGATATTTTTACGAGGTGGACTTCATTCATTCATCACCTAATCGTATTTAGACCTGAATTAGAGAACGATCACCTTTGAATAAGAACCCCCAATGTTATTATCACGACATGAAAGACTTTGTGACCAAGACATATTTATACGTGCGCCAGCCACCACACGCACGGACCATCTTCTGTCGGAGGGGTTCGAACTCACAAGCTAAGAAGCATGAATCCAACGCTCTACCAACCAGGCTACCTACTGGAATTTATAAAGCTAATAAACTAACTTTGACAGAATTTTTTTAAATTGTAGCGATTACATATCTCTACTATATTCGTTTTTGATACAACAGATGGCGTTACCCTTTTGAACATCAAGGTATATTTCATATTATCCTTCTTGGAGGTGGGGGATCATTATTAGATAGTATTACAAGTGAGTTTCGTGTATTTTCGTGCACGTGTTGTTTTATTTTGTGAAATGTGGAAGTTTGAATATAATAATATAATGGTTCCTGAAACTCGTCTTTTATTTTCATCCACCTCATAATGACTTTATATAGAATGTCGTCCCTGTACAAAGTGACTTTTGTGAGTACAACTTTGAAGTACAAAACAAAGTACAAATATAAATATTACATATGCAATGTTAATAATGTAGTTTAATATTTTACCAATATTAAATATCAACAAATATAATAGAACAAATATTAAATATCGACAAATATAATAGAGCAAATATTAAATATCGACAAATATAATAGAGCAAATATTAAATATCGACAAATATAATAGAATAAATATTAAATATCAACAAATATAATAGTACAAATATTAAATATCCACAAATATAATAGTAGAAATATTAAATATCGACAAATATAATAGTAGAAATATTAAATATCCACAGATATAATAGTACAAATATTAAATATCAACAAAATAAATTGCAAGTTCTTGTGACAGTTCAAACTCAATATCTATTTTACGTGAAAAATTCAATGTTCACTTCGGAATAAAAATAACTGTTCAAACCCTAAAGACTTCCTTTGTAGTTTTCGCCGTTATTATTCTACCTTTAGGCAGAACAATAACGGGTTAACAGGTTAACAGTTATTCTACCTTTAGGTAGTCAACTTCCGAACTGAAAAAGATTTGTCTTACCTGAGGAAAAGAAGACATAAATTTTCGTCCCAAAGAGAAAAGTTTTAGAAACAGAGACCATTAAGAATAAAACATGTCACATGTATCAGGAATCTTCCTTCCTTTTAACATATAACAATTCCGCATTTGAAGATATTTTTCATAATTAGAAAACATTAGATATAATAAATAGGACATTTTCTGTTCACCGTAAGATACATGGAATTTTTAAAGCTCAGGTAGCACAGTGTTGCACAATATATTGCGATATTGGAATTTCGTGTTCCACGAATAAATGTACAATATTGTGTAACACGCAACTGCAATATTGTAAAAAAATGTTCAATATTGTGCAATATGCAATCGCAATATTGTGAAAAATGTACAATATTGTGCAACACGCAATTGAGATATTGTGAAAAAAGGTACATATTTGTGCGATATTATATAATATTAATCAATATTTCACATTATAGATTATTAAAAATATTGATTATTGTCATACAATATTTATATGTTACTACGGAGAAAAAAAGGGATCAAAATGTTCGTTAAAATTTTTTTTGTAAATCAACAAATCAATTGTATTACTAAACCCAATGCCTATTGTTTCCTGGAAAATCAACTGTTTTCAAAGTAAAATGTTTTCGTACAATTGGAGTTTATTATTACAGCTAAGCGGTATTGATAGGATTTTACTAAAGCTGGTTTCAAACTTCCTTGTGATTAAGTCACATTATCAGTCATAATGACATGATGGCAGCTAGCTTCATACTTTCTCGTACCCCCCCCCCCCCCGCCTTTAAAAAAGTTCGAACTCAAGATTTTAGCATATCTTTGGTTTTAAGATTTCGCTGAATCTTAAGAATACGTTTTTGGAATTGAGAAATTTTAATTTTTTTGTATGCTTGTCTGTGTGTGTGTGGCGGGTTGTGTTGTGATTTCGCGCCAATGTGGAGATTGAATTCCCCCAAGGATCGATCTCGCGACCTTACGATTTGTAGTCGTATATCATATCCACTGACTTATTAAGATACTACCACAATACCCCAGTGAGTCTGCGCAGGGACGAATAAGCACTATGGCGAGAGTGAGTGCGTTGTTGTGTCAAGTGAGTCTTGCGACTTTTGGTAGCGCCAAAGGTTATGGGGAGGGAAGAGAGTGTTTCGGTAACACCAAGCATTTTGGCGAGCGAAGTGAGATTGTTTCAGTAGCGCCAAGTGCTTTGGCGAGCGGAGAGCATACTCATTGTCCGAGGTCACCAATGTGGTGGTGGGTACGTATGATAGTCGCGCCAAGGTGGAGGTTGTATTCTGCCAAGGATAGAGCTCGCGGCCTTAAGATTTGCTGTCGCCTAGCATATCGGCTAGGCAAAAGTGATCACCAAAAGTTTAGTGGCTGTTACTTGCTTATTAAGATACCACCACTTGTGAGCATGATAATTCAAAAACGTTAAGAGAAAGAAGTTAAAATTTAGGCATTAAGCCAAATTTGTAGATTTTTTTCGTTGGATTTTGAACGAAATCCCCTCTGAGATCTGAGTATATTCTGTCTCTCAGTTGCATAGATTAATGATATTAATAACTGCGATACATTAAGAGCCTGGGCAGTAGCTGTAACGCTTCGCTCTTCAAACGCAATTTACATAACGTTGGTGTATTAAAATAGCAGCCTAGCATTTCTTCCGAGTTAATTATCGCATTTCAAAAAGAAAAGAAAAGTTCAAATTGAAAAGGAATGCACATGAGAACGCACTTCGACAGCGCAACAAACGAAATGAAATCCTTCTCTCACGGAGCAATTTTATAATAAACTACCGGGATGGCACAATCGTTGCAGAAGATTGCGTCTCAAAGGAGGATGCAACACCTTGAAACTTCTGCTCCACATTTATACTAGAAAATATCACTTTAAATGAAAAAAAAAACCCTTTTAAGGTCTTATTATCGAAAAACAGCGAACCTTTATAAATTTTGTACAGTAGCGTACGTAATTCTACAATAGTAGGATTTATTTCAATGAGTCAATATTAATAAGATGAAAGAAACTGACATGCGAAAATCACTGGAAAATAATCATCAGCCTGACTTTAATCGGAGACAATGTTGTAAGAAAAGTTTCTTTTTTTTTGATAAATTTGAAAATGATAATGAATTTAAGAGATTTCTGGTTTCTGATCTTAAAAACGATCATCGATGATCATATTAAGATCGATGCTTACGATCGAAGGCATAACAACGATGTGAAATAGGATAAATACATTCCTAAAGTGCTCAGTTTAATTTTTACAATCTTCTCATTTCCCCGCATATCATTTTTTTGTTCCTATCAGCAAATTTACTCATTTGTCTGATGGTGAATCTTAGCCGCGAATTGGTTATAGACATATCGGTCTGTTTAAAGTCGTCACTGACTTTCTTACCCATTCGGATTTGGTTTTGGTTTGGTTTAGTTATATTAATGTCCCGTTTTGAAGCAACACTATGACTATTTTGGGACGGTTCTCGTCATTTTGAACCACGGTCAGATGCCGAAGACGACATCTGAACTGTCACCTTCTCACCACACCAGTGGAAGGACATTTAGCCTGACAGATTTAACGTGCAAGAGACACGATGGTTCTTCGGTGGAATTGAGTCTCGAACCTGAAACCCTCCAGTTAGGAAGCCAAGACCTTACCACTAATCCACCGAGGCTCTCCTACCCGTTCAGAGGCACACGGATAATGATAATGAATGACCGGACTACCACAGCAGCAACACTAGCAAAAACTGAGATCGAGCTCTAAGGGTCTTCATCGGCCACGGTACAACCTTTCCTTAATTTTTCAACCTTTATTACAGACATCAGAAAGCACGTCCCGTCATCAATGGGAGGAGTCGGAACCCCACCTTTTCGTGTACCCTCCAGGTTAGGGAGAACCATCCATCATGCCGGAAGCTTCTCATCCTCATTTTGAGGTGGTCCTTCATGGGAGAACAGTCTGAGAAAAAAAAGAATTTAGCTTAGTGACGGAATCTCAACTTCAAAATTGGGAGGGGTCAACAACGGATACCTTTTTCCGCAATATTTTGGTGCACAATGGATGTTGTTACCGGAAACTAGATGATGACACAGTGTTTTATGCAGAAAAACGTTTGTTCTTTGCAAGCAATAATAGTGCAATGCGCAGTAGTAAAAATAAGTTAAAATTTATTACAGACATCAGAAAATAAATCAAGACCAACACTTGGGTGGTGGATCTAATGCCACTTGGTCATACCAAGCCCGAATGAGCGGAGCTCTTTCGAATGAAGGCAGAAGAGTAGGCCTTTCATTGTTAACGAGCACCATTAAGGTGAAAGTGCAACTTTGCTCGAACACACATGACACAATTCTCTTTAGGGGGCGGTCGAACTCATTCATCCATTTTACAAGTCAGAATTTAGATCCGAATCAGAGGCCGACTCATCCCTGCTTCAGTACCCCCAGAGGTATAATTTGTGATGGGAACTTGGAGGACCTATTTAACGTGCCCCAACTGCCAATATCCAAAACGGCGATCTTTGGCCGAGACGAGGACAGAACTCGCTACCTTTCGGTTACGAGACTGACGCTCTACCAAACAGGATACTGCGGCTCCTTAAACACTTGCATCATTCAGTGAAACGGATGAAAATAATAACTAACACACAAGGAGATAATTCTGTTTCAGTCGGATGTTCAGTTTCTTTAATGGAGATGTTCGACGAACCTGGTATAGCCCTCGTGTTCCTTTAAAACGGGACGTTAATATAACTAAACTAAAAACTCGACAAACCCGATGCAGTAATGGCTTGGCGTCGAATGATGCTCGCTGATTGGATGTCTATAGAGGTGTTGTTGTGAGGCTCCGGAGTCATAGGTGTGGAGGGGAAGAGTGCCGTTGTCCACCAATGGCAATCAGTTCTTCAGTCGCCGTAGTTATGGGGGTGGGGTTTTGCGTGGCGTTGTGAAATACCCAAGGCAGAGCGGTATCTGTACTCTATGCGGTTAGACTAGGCTATTGTTCCTTAAGGGCCAATAGGGTCAGTTGTTTTTGCATGGAGGCTGAGGCGATAAATGAATGTTGACAGATAGTGAATTTACTTGAGAAGATTTAGTTTAGCAATAGTAACCTCCAGTTTTAAAAGCAACAAGAGGGCTGCTTTGGGATGGGCCTCGTCATTTTGAATCACGGTCAGATTACAAGGACGACACCTGAACTGGTACCACCCTCTCCACACCATACCAGTGGGAGGACGTTTACCCTGACAGATTTAACGTACAAGAGACCCCCTCCACACGACGGTTCTTCGGTGGAATCGAGACTCGAACCTCAAACCTTCCGGTTCCGAAGCCGAGACCTTGCCACCAGGCCAACGCGGCCTTATTTGAGAAGAAGGACATTATGGGGTCTTCTGACTTTGTTATCAGGGCTGTATTTACTAATCTGGGCTATTGCTTCGTTTTTATGGTTGTCGATGTTTTTATAAAATGTAGTTGAAAGTTGTTGGATGGTTTCATTGAGTGATTAGTAATTATTTCAAAAATATAAATACCTTTTTATATCTAATCGTCTCTGACGTCATGACAAACAAGCAACAAGCACGTTGCAATGACGTCAGATACGGTTAGCAGTTAACACAAACTACATGATTACAAATGTTGCCAACAGATCTATGCCCTAGCTTAGTCTTTAGTCTTTGACTTTTCAAATCTTAAAGTCAAATCTTCTCCCTATTATACGAGAAGTAAATTGAACAAATAGTTTAGGCAACATTTAAACTATATAAAATATAATTAAAGTATATTTTGTAGAAACTCATTTTAATTTATCTAGTGTTCATTAGTGAGATTTTTTTCAGATACAAAGAAAAAATTAAAAATGAAACAAGAAATTATTCCATTTAAATTTCGAACTTATTTAAAAATGAATAGAAACAACAAATATCATAATTCTCAGCAAATTTTTGAAATATTTGCTGCTAAAGTACTATTAAAATTTGAAACCTAATAAATAATAAAATTTGGAACCATTAAATACCTAATCAACTTGGGAGCCTAATTAATACCTAATAAAATTTGGGACCCAATAAATACCTAATAAAATTTGGAACCTAATAAATATCTAATAAAATTTGGAATAATTCAATACCTAATAAAATTTGGAACCATTAAATACCTAATAAAATTTGGA
>JAPMOQ010015762.1:760153-783675 GCA_026543055.1 Argiope trifasciata | reverse complement strand
TATATATATATATATATATATATATATATATATATATATATATATATATATATAAGAAAAGATAAATAGAAAAAGAAAAATTAAATTCAAATATGCGCAGGAATGCACGATTCAGCTAGCTTTCGTTTTCAAAACATACTTTAGCTTATAACAAGCAATAAGTGCTATTTAACAAGTAACAAGCGGATCACCGTGTTGTCTGATTTTACTTAAATATCTAGTTATGGTTAGTTTAGATACGGGGAGCTATTCAATGTTGTTACAAAACAAACGGAATTAAAGGAAAATACAGAATGTGAAGAGTTCTCGAGGATTTATTTCAACAAAACACCTATTGAAAACACGAATTCGGAGAATGTAACGACGATAATTTCAAATCATCAGCTCTTCAGTTCTCCGAATACTTTGTTGATGTTATTTAGAAGATTTTAGAATTTGTTTCAAAACAAAATTTTACTAAAATACAGAGCTGAAATAGGGGCTATTTTAATATGTATTCAAAATAAAGTTTATTTATTCTAAAGATTTTTAATACTAGGTAAACAAATGCAACAATAGACCCATAAAATTATTCGTTGATAAGGTTTCAGTTGAGGATGAATTTCAGAGTACATAATTTAAACAACAGTGGAATATAATAACAATTTTTATATATGTATTTATTTTATATTTTTATAATAACAGACAACATAATTTGAACTCAACAGCAAAATATTCCGAAGATTCACTATGTCAAGCATGTAAATAAGAGAAAGAGATTTAAAGTAGTGAATAGTTAAAATATGAAGAATTTTAATTGGGTTCAATTTTGAAAAGGAGAGCTAACTCAGTGTTCCATATTTTGAGATGCGACAATTGAGATGCTATAGCGTAATGCTCTAATTTTAGATTTTCTCAATAACTTTTAATTAAAATTTTAAAAAAATTTCTCAATAATTTGTAATTTAATTTCTCAATAATTTTTACTTAAATTTCTCAATAAATTGTAATTAAATTTCTCAATAATTTTTAATTAAAATTACAATTTTTTTAAAGAACGCCCAAATTATTTTATTGATAATTGAGGTGCATGTCTTGGTTTATATCAAATTAATCACCTTTGGAGACAGGCTTTCACTCCAAGATTGTTGACTATTTAGTCTATTAAACGATGCATAAGGAAAGTATTTTTTTAAAATCCTGTTTATTTGATGCGACTTAAAAATAGGACTTGAACTGAATTATTTTGTAACAAATTACTGTGGTTACAAATTAAAAGAGTATTCACAGTGAAATGCAAATGCAAATGAAAACCCAATTTCCGAATGAATGTCAGAAAAAGTATTTTTATTTTTATTTTCATGACGCCGTGTCCATGTTTCCACGGAAAGGGGGTGCAGTAGCTTCTGTGGATAAAGACCCCTGAGCACCCAGAGGACAGAAATCTGACTTCCAGCTCATATGAAGGTGACAAGCACATTCGTTTGCACAACCGCTTTTTATAGGGGGGCTCATTCATACATCTCACAGATAAAACACAGAGCAATCATGCGCGAACCGGGAAGCCCAGATCACGGGGAAGATACGATACCCCAATGTCAACAAGCCGGCATTTTTTAAAATTTTAATTTTAACATTAGAAAAAGCATGTGATTGAAAATTTTGATGGTTGACTTTGAATTTTATAAAATTAAAAATGCAATTGAATGAGCATTATTTGTAAAACACTTTTTTTTTCAAACGAAACTCATTATTAAATTCGTCGTAACAATATTAAAGAATTTATTAAAAATAAAGAATTTTTTTTGTAGAAATAAAATCGATATCATTAAAGGTTTTTTGATTTTTAAAATAATGCAAAACCCTGTTGGAGAAATTAATAGTGTGGAAAATTATTTATTTTCAGTAGGTAAGTTAGAGAGAGTGTCCATACGGTTAAGCCTATTTTCCTTCTCGATTAATAAAATTTTTGATTAAAATTTATTTCTCAATTTCGTTTTCATGGAACATATCTTGGACTATAATGAATTATAACCGTTGTTTTAATTAAAAAATGAGAATACACTGTTGAATATCTTATGTTTAAAAAATCAAAAAGTAATGCCATCTGTAATGATAACCAGGTAGGAATAACTTTCTTTAGATCACTATCATATTAGAGTCTTTTGACAAAAATAAAGCAAAAATGTGTGAAAATCGGTCTTTATGTTTCCGACTGCCATTGGCGACAGTTAAATTGTCTTTGTCAAATTACCATAAGAAAATATCCTTCAAAATTTGCCAAACTTTTGGTGTTCTCGTAAATGGAAGAGTACTATTATGTTCCAAGGGCGGTTGGCGACAATTAAATTATTTTCACCAAATCTCCAAATAAAAAAATGTCAACAGTTTGGCGATGTTTTATGGACCTAGGAAATGGAAAATACTTGAAAACCAAAAAGTGTAAAATCTAGATTATAAAGAGACATTGAAAAAAATAATACTCCGAAAATCTGCAGTGCTTCATAGTAATAGCAATAATTAAATAAAAATGCGACAGCATATTGTTTTTTTCAAACATAACCATAGCCGAAACATTTTCATGACTGATTTCTCTAACACTAATTTTTTTCCTTGCTGATGCCACGGAATTTTTTGTTCAACTTTTTAAAAATTAATGTAATGCTACTTTGCGAACAACTTAAGAGCTGATGTGAAGGAGTTCCTATCAAGTGTTTAACTACTCCGTATATTAAGGCGGACTCTCTGAATGTGTTATGGAAATGAGATGAATTAACTACGCGCATGCGCTCTATTGCAGCTATAGTTGCTCTAAGTAACTCATTTTTCATCTGAAGTACGCAGTTTTATTCCATTATCGTTACTCAGTTGTGCTAAATTATTGTTGCTGCCGATGCATTACAGTACTTTCTCTTTCAGATAATAGATGGCGCTACCTAACTAGTTACGCATCCCATGGTGCATTACAATTGTAATAATAATGAGATGATATGTTGCTCTGTTAAGGTGCGCGCGTTAATGTCTTGTCTTTCGTATTTGTGTTTGTTTTGTGTGAAATGTGATCATTAAAGAAATGTTAACGAAAACATACGTTCTTTTGCTTCCATTGCATGGAACATAATGATCTGCCTTCCATCGCATTTTAGGTTAAATTCTGCTGAACTACATACATATAATTTGATACCAAACACAGCAATGAATTAGAAATTAATAAAATCGCAGCTTACATAATTACAAGGAACTAAACTCTTAGTAATGGACTATTAAATTAATTTGGAATTAACATGTATTATAGCGTTCATAAAACTTATATATCAGCAACTAAGAATTTTTTTCAGTTTGTAATATTAATAATTATTTAGTTTTTAATTATTTCAACATATTCAACATTATTTGAATAACGGAAAGCGTGTACACACATTTACTAATCTTTGTTGATTTCTTTCTTGTTGAAATGAAATTTTGTATTCTTCAATCACTTTGTAGGAAGTCGAGTTTCGAAATTTTACCCGTTTGTGTATTGTCACGGAAATACAGATGTTAATATTTTCAGAAATTGATGATCAGTTAATAAATTTATGCACTGTTCGTTTCAGTATCCTGAGACGACCACTTTTTGAAACAGGAGAGATGAGCGCATTTCCGGAATTCTCCGTCAAAGTCTTTAACCTTGATTTTCTCCCTATTAGGTACTTTTTTGTCTAATTCTTTTCACGTGTGAGTATTGTGTCGTTTATGACCATGTTGTTCTAATCCAGTCTTCGAATAAGCCTAGTTAACTTCATTGTTGAATGTAAACATCCCTTCCTTTCATGTTTCCTCTCACCCCTATTTTGACTAATTAAATCCATCCTAACGCATGTGCAAAAGCGCGGAGTGTTTTAATGTTTGACAATGTATTGTAAAACCCTCCGAGCTTTTGTGCATGTCTTAAGATGAGTTCAATTCGTCAAAATAGGGGTGAGAGGAAAGATGAAAAGCGGAGATGTTTACATTCAACAATGAAGTTAACTTGGATTAAGTGTGGTTTTATGAGATGTAAACATTAAGGATAAATAGTAATTGAAAAGAAAAAAGGTACTAATGCACAGTAAAATATTTTGGAGCAATTTTTATTTAATGTAAGGCACATAAACATTAAATTATGAAGATTAAATGAAAAAATTCAGTTCTTAAAATTTGGTAATTAATTTTGAGCAGAATGATAGCGATCTTTTTTTTGTATTAAATTGCTTCTTTTTTATATTTTATTGAATTTTTTTCTCAATATTTGAAGATTAATATTGATGTATAATCGAGAGTTTATTATATTTAAAACATTTTATTTTCATTTAATAATTTGCTGTAAATATAGAAAATCTTAAAAGAATTATAAAATTTATTTTTTTAATCAGATGATATTTTATGCATTTTAAATAGGACAGAGATAAATAATTCCCCTTTTTCTCCTTCTTAATCTCAGTATTGAATGATAGTACATAAAATTTCCTTCGTATTGGTTTGCTGTAAATATACAAAATACTCAAAAAATTTTTTCTTCGTATCACTCCTGAAAACCTTTTTTTACAGCTTGAACTAGACATATCAATACAAAATTTTGAGTTAAAATAAAATTCTGTCAGAAAATAACACAACATTCCCAAACACGCGAAAAAAATTGAACTAAAAAGTATCAAATGAGGGAAATCCAAGGTCAAAAGTGAATACCGATAATACGCTCATCGTTCAGCGTCTTACCCCTTAATGAGTTGGAATCGTCGGAGTGTGGTTGTTTCAGAATCCTTTGACGAACAGCAGAATCCATTTTCAAACAATAATTAAGTTTTGTATTTATTAGAAAAGCGTCATCTGTTGTAATTTATGAAAAGAAAAAACATTTTCTAGTGTCCAGAATATTTTTTGTAACGATTTAGAAACTAAAGACAATAAAATTCAGACTACTTAAAGTTAAATAAATGGTACATAATTAATTAACTTATAAAACTATTCTTTAAAAAGATGTAAACGATAAAAAAATTAGAAATGTTAAAAAACCTTGTTTTTAATTATTTATTTCAAGAGGTTTATAGAAACAAATTAAAACACATAAAAGTTATACTTTTCCCTTATTTATTTCCCACAAAAAATGGGAGGATTTAAAAAAAGGTTGTAAAATTTAATGGTATTCATATACAAAAAAATAAGTATCGGAAAAAGTACGTTAAATTTTATGATGAAAGTTTCTTAAGCAATTTATTTATCAAGTACTTCATATTCGCTGAAAGACTTATTTTGTACTTAAGATGGTAATTTAAATAAATTGCTCGAGGGAAATAGTTTGAACATGAAAACAGACCATGTACGAAACCGATTTCTAGAATTTAGAATATTTTTAGTAATGAATTGGAAACTAAAAACAATAAAATACGAAAAAATTAAAGTTAAATAAATAGTACATATTAATGAAGCAAGAATCACATAGAAAACTGTTCTTTAGAAAGATATAAATGAAAAAAAAATTGGGAAAGATTTAAAAAGCTTGTTTTCAATTATTTATTTCAAGAGTTTTACAGAAAAAAACTAAAACATATAAAAGTTATAGTTTTTATTTACTTATTTAAAAAATTGTTGTGAAATTTAATGGTATTCATATACAAAAAAATAGTTATCAGAAAAAGAACATTAAATTTAATAATGAAAGCTTTTCAAGCAATTCACTTATTAAGTACTTCATTTTCACTGAAAGACTTATTTTGTACTTAAGATGGCAATTTAAATAAGTTACAAGAGAAAAATAATTTTAGGATGAAAACAGACCATGTACGAAAGCAAACTTTTTGGAAAATTAAAATATTTAATTTACGCTATTTTATATTTTTTTCAAACCAATTAATACTTATTTAAGTATGCGTTCGAGTTTTCATATAATTCTTAATTGCTCATTTTAAAACTTTTAAAAGCATTTAAAGTATCCGACTACGTTAAAAACACTGTTTATCGACCACAGTGACGAATTTAAAAAAAAAATTTATTTCTTGCAATTCAGACTTTCCTTATTCCAAAACAGTTTCTCTCTTCTAGGAAAAAGAAGACATTACCTATCCTCCAGGGTCACAGATTTTTTCAGCAAAACATTGTTTTTCAGTTTTTTTCAAAACTATTGATTTTCATAAAAATTCACCACCCTTCACATGATATCTCAAATACTAATAGAGGCATTTACATGAACATTTCAGCATGTGTTTTAAACAAGGTGAGCAATGAAATGTACCAAAAGTTTTATTGTTGGTGAAATACCTTTTTATTTATAGGTGTTTTTAGAAAAATTAAGTTGTGAATTTATGGAAAAATGCATGTATATGTATATTTTTACAAATCACTTTTTTGTATCTCAACATTTTTCGTAGATTTTGGTTCATTTTATGCATTATTGTATTCTATAACTTGTGTACAAAGAAAAATACAATTGCTGCATTACCATTTTATGTAGAGTGTTAACCGCTTTTGTTAAATTTCATTAAAATTTACAACAAATTTTCTTATTTCTGAAAATATAATATATTTATAAATAATTGGTTTATGTTTATAGTATTTTGCATCATAATTGACAATACATCTAAAAGTCGTAGTTTTAAATAATTTTTAAAAAATACAATATTTCTTCCTTCGAACGTAGTCGGATACCTTAAGCAGTTGCATATCTGTATAAGATAATATTTCATTCTATGCTTCCAATAGCTGTTTATGGCATAAAGGAATTTTTATTCGTTTTATTGATATATGACGTAGATTCTTTTTAGATGATGGCTTTTTTTATGTCATCTAAATGCACAAAATCTTAGATGTGTTATGATGTCATATTTCATTTCCCACTGCTGTTTTCCTAGTGGATTTCAAAATTCATGTAAGGTTCAAAATAGGCAGTGGCGTTGCTGAATCTAGAGGAATTCTTCCAAAGAAGTATTTCTACACTGTGTGTGAGCTTATACTCTGTGTTCCTTTTTTCAAAATATAGAAGATTCTAAGCAAGAAAAATCCGGAAACGGCTTTATTGACTAGTCATCCATTCATTCCTATCGAGCTACTCTTCATTTTTTTGCAACATTCGATAAGTAGTTCCATATCATGGTTAAAAATATTTCTTGGAGGCAATGATGTTATTTGATGATTAAGTTAATGGTTAAGTGATGTTTAAAATAAATTTATCTCTGCTTTTTTCAAGAGCTAATCATCGATCACCCTCCACATGAACATCTACTTTTCTTGAATGTCAAGCAAAACAGGAAATCTTTTCTGCGTAACTTACAACACAACCTTGAATGCACTGCTATTAGGGCTAGGAAGGGATACTAATCCCGATAATAGCCTAAAATTTGTTGCAATTAATTTCAAATTTCTGTATACTTTCCTTAAAGCAGATTTGTATCATTTTTGTGAAAATAAAAATTTGAAAGCACACACTTTTTTCAGGCATTTGAGTTTTAAAATTCTGCAGAATTTTGTGATTTTAGTTGCGATACAATATTTTAAAATTTTCGGAAATCAATTATCAGCTAAACTAGCAATTTTAATCAAAATTTCTTTCTATATAATCTATACTATATCCATCTAATAGTAAATAAAATAAATTACAATTTAAATTCTAAAATTATTAAAAATTTGAAAATTGAAAATAACAGAAATTTTTGTTATAAAAAAAAACAAGTTTTCATTTGTGCATCAGAGCCTAGAAAATGATTCTGATAAATATATGGATGTTAAAAAAAACATCGCCATAGAGTAAGCAGTTGAAAATATGATTATGAAGAATTCATGAAAAATAAGTGTTAAGCAGAAATATTATTATGAAGAATTGGTTTAAGAATTTACTTTTATATTTGCATAAAAGTAAATTCTTAAACTTTCGTTTAAACAAAAATATACTGCATTGCAAAAACAAGAAATACAAATTTGGCATTGCTTGTTTTCACTTGCATGGTTTTATGGTATTATTTTTGCTCATGAATTTTCGATAAAAGATTTTCTGGTTCTTTATAATAACTTTTTATAAGGTAGTTAAAGAGACTTTTTAAAAGAATATACTATTTGTCTTGGTGTGGAAGCTTGACTATTTGTTGAGGAGGACAAACAAAAACCTGATACGGTTGTTTTCAATTTTTGTGTAATTTTTCATCTTTCGTTTATTTATAATTTTAATTATTTTTAACGACTTATTTACTGACGCTACTTAACACACTGTACGCAAGACGCGTACTAGTACGTTTTCTGACGATTGATACTTGAGCACGGGTGACGTACTAGTACGGGTTAGTGTAACAACAGGGTTTGTTGGTGGGTACAAAAAGAACATATAGACAGGAAAACGAAACCGAATGCTCTTGTGTACTAAATAGATTCTGGAAAAATGGAGACAAATAAAAGTAGTTTTTACATCAGTCGATGAGGAACGAGAAGGCGGGTTAAAAAATCAATTTAGATTTAAGATTCACTTTTTATTTATCCTTGCAAAAATGAGTGAATTTTGCCTCTTCAGGGAGGAAAATTCTCTGAATGTTGCCACGCAGTAAAACAGTATTAGTTTTATGATTGCTCTTTTCCTTTTTTTATAATCTAAAAATGTTTACATATAACAATTCGAAAAAATTAAAACTTTATACTACTATTTCTATTTGATTTTTCCGATTTCCGATAATTTTCTAAATTTATCCAGGAATATATATATATTTTGTTTACAAAAATCTTATGGTTGTTATTAATATACTTCTATTTATATATTTTAATATAAAATACGAAAAGTTGGTTAAAAATTAATTTTCAATCTGTTGAGATTGAACTGAATAACTAGATTTGCGCGCAAAACGCCCGCCCCCGGTACAATTTCGCTGTAAAATGTACCCGCACACAATATGTTAAAAGTACCATTTAAATCTAGCTTATATCTTTACTATACGATTAATTTTTCTGAAGATATTTTAAAGAAGAAGTATAATGTAACCCAAATAATATGAAGTTAATGTAAGCTAAGAGTAGGAATAAAAATATTTAATTAATAATAAAATTAAGATATTTCTGTTAATTATATTTTTTTTCTTGGTTCCTTGGGATTATTCTGCAAGAAAAATAAACTACTGATGCAAAAATGAAGTTGAAAAATTGAAGGCAACATAATTTGGTAAATACAGGGTTAATACACAGACTGATTTTATACTGATGAAAAAAAACTCCCAACACCAAGAAAAAATTATTGTACAGTAATGAGATTTTAGGAATACATTTGTCTAGGTAACATATTTAATTGATTAAAATTTCAAGATCACAGGTAGAGCCATTGGCGAGAAGAGCCATTTCAAATGTGAAATGTTGGTACATTAGTAACCGCTGTAACCGCCAGAATTTTGAATGCAAGCATGCAAACGTGCATGCATTGTGTCGTACAGGTGTCGGATATCAGTTTGTGGGATGGAGTTCCATGCCTGTTGCACTTGGGCGGTCAATGCAGGGACGGTTAATGCTGGTTGTGGATGACACTGGAGTTGTCGTCCAATGATGTCCCATACGTGCTCGATTGGAGAAAGATCTGGTGATCTAGCATGCAAAGGCAACATGTCGACACACTCTAGAGCATGTTGGGCTACAACAGTGGTATGAGGGAGAGCGTTATCCTATTGGAAAATACCCCCTTGAATGCTGTTCATGAATGGCAGCACAACAGGTTGTATCACTAGACTGACAAACAAATTTGCAGTCAGGTTGCGTGGGATAACCACCAGAGTGCTCCTGCTGTCATTCGAAATTGCTCTCCAAACCATAACTCCAGGAATAGGCCCTGTGTGTCTAGGCCGCAGACAGGTCACTAGCAGGCTTTCACCTGGCCTCCTTCTAACCAACAAACGGCTATCACTGCGACCAAGGCAGAACCGGCATTCATCAGAAAACACAACAGATCACCACTGCGTCCTCCAATGAGCTCTAGCTTGACACCATTCACGTCGCAAACGGCAGTGGTTTGGAGTCAGTGGAATGCACTGTACAGGGCGTCTGGTTCGGAGCTGTCCTTGAAGTAACCGATTTGTAACAGTTCGTTGTGTCACTGTGGTGCCAACTGCAGCTCGAATTTCAGCTGCAGACGCAGTACGATTAGCCACAGCCATACGCCGAATTCGACGGTCTTCCCTCTCAGTAGTACCACGTGACCGCCCGGAACCTGATCTTCTCGAGGCAGTACCTTCCCTTGACCACTGCCGACAATACTCATGCACAGTGGATACATTCCTGCCAAGTTTTTCAGCAATATCGCGGAAAGAAAACCCACCTTCTTGTAGCCCTACAACACGACCTCGTTCAAACTCAGTGAGCTGTTGATAATGGCCTCTTCGTCTTCTCAGAGGCATCCGTGACTAACATTAACCAAATGACGTCAAATCTCAACTGCAAATATCGATCACGAACCTTACAGCGCTTATTTAAAGCAAACCTCATTTGCATGTTCATAGTGTCGCTACTAGCGCCACACTTACGCGCGTAGCTCGAAATTTGAATCGACGTCATCTTTTAGATGTATAAACTCGTCTACCAAATTTCGTTTATCTAGCACAGCTCTTTCTTATTGTTGGGATTTTTTTTCCATCAGTGTAGTTAAAATTCAATCTTGAAATGATTATAAAAGGAAAATTCTAGCACCAATGTTATAAAACTTAGTAATAGTTAAATGGGGGCCATGGGAACTTCTTTTTAACCAAAAATCGTTCAAAGATTCACCACGATGTTTCGTTAATGAAATGTGTTACAAACGTAGTCAATTACAAATCACCGCATTTTATATAACTCTACAAACAATTCCGTTATAGAAACCATTGAAAGCCTTTTAAACGGATGTCTTTATGCCTTATTTTGTTTAACACTTTCAACTGTAACGACGAGATATCTCGTATTTCGTCAGATACTTCCAATTATAGGTTTCTGTTGGTTAAAATTGTCTGCTAAAAATTAATGAAAAATATAAATGTATTCTTCATATACGTATTAGAAAGTTCAGCCTGTCTAAACTAGCATAAAAGACAAATATTAGCCCACAGAAACTTGTAATGGGAAGTATATGAAAGACGAGATATCTCGTCATTGAAAATGTAAGTGTAAACAATATTGCACCTTGCTCCATTTTCCCTCTGGTGGTGAGACTTTGAACTTAAGGTATTCTTCATGTTCGTATTAGAAAGTTCAGCTATTTAAACTGGCATAGAAAAATATTAGCCCACATAAACTTGTGATGGGAAGTATATGAAAGACGAGATATCTCGTCAGTGGAAATGAAAGTATAAACAATATTGCATACAGCGACATTTGTACCCTGGTTGGGAAACTTTGAACTTAAGGTATTCTTCATATACTTATTAGAAAGTTCAGCCTATCTAAACTAGCATAAAAGACAAATATTAGCACACAGAAAATTGTAATGAGAAGTATCTGAAAGACGAGATATCTCGTAAGTGGAAATGAAAGTGTAAACAATATTGCACACAACGCCATTTCCCCCCTGGTGGTGAACTTATTTGAAGAAAAAGAAATTCTCATGACCTCATTTGATAGCATTTGATACAGTAGTTTTCCTTTCATGACTATTTCAAAATGAAACTTTACTTATTCAATTATATTTGCCATAAAAGATTTTTGCCAGTCACAATTATATTTGCCATAAAACTAAATTCTTTAAATTTTGTTTAAACAAAAATATATTGTATTGCAAAAAAAAGAAATACAAATTTGGCATTGCTTGCTTTCACTTGTATGGTTTTATGATCTTATTGAGGTAATAGTTTAACATCCTTTAAACTATTGCCAAGTTTAATAACATTCGGTCCAGTAGTTTTCCTTTTATGACTATTTCAAATTGAAAATTTACTTATTCAAGTCACAATTATGTTTGCCATAAAAGTAAATTCTTTAACTTTTGTTTAAACAAAAAATATATTGTATTGTAAAAACGATTTACTAATATATTGTATATCAAAACTTAACTTTACTTATTCAAGTCACAATTTGAATTTCAAAATCAACATTTATAAATGTTATATTTTTTTTTCTTCAAAAATCAGAAAGTGAAGAATAATTTATTGAATAGTTATTTAAATAAAAGCAAATCCTTATCCCCTTACACATTTCTATTTTGAAGACACATAAATGCCAATGCTTTGAAATTTCCTACCATTATATATTCCCCATTATCTCTTTCAGTAAAATACCGGACACCAATTTTAAAAGGATTTGGACTTTCCAACTCGAAATGATGAAAAAAAAAAAAAAAAAAGAAAAAGAAAAAAGGCACGAAAGAAAGGTTGATCTTGCATTATGCATTTGTGAAAATTCCAAGGAATGAATACCGAATTCTAAGAGAAAAACAAATACCTACCAAGATAAAAAAAAACAAAAAGAAAGAAGAAAAATCTTCTATCCTTTTAAGACAGTCTTTTGTAGTAGTGAATAAAATAAGGGACGAAAAACATTCTATTCTGTACTAAAAATTTAGATTTAAATCAACTGAAATCACCCGAAGGATAAAGATTGGTTAGATGCATATTTTCTAAACTATTCAAAGAAAGTCGAATAAATTTTAAGCCATTTTATTTTTTTATGTAGAGTATAGAGAAACTATTGTAAATTGCCAAAAAAATTCGAAATCCAGAATTTTAAGAATCTCCTTGTTATAAACTCTTGTGAGTTCCAAAAACACGTTTCTGGAAATAATACTGTTTGTTTGTCTGCCTGTCTGTGAGAAATATTGCTTTGAGTTAGGTGGATGAAATTTGTCATCTGATTTTCACATTAAATTTCTGGTATTTCTTTTATATTTTATGTAAAATCCGTGTAAAGGTAGTCTAGGTTGTTCGAATATAATTTAATACGATAATGATAAGAGGTATATGGATAAAATACATCACATACAATTAAAATACATTTTGTAGAACACTTATCAAATTGTGAGTCAAATCCTATAAGAGGTCAGCCATTTGTCTGTCTATACTTTCTAAAGCATGCAAACAGTTCAACAAAATAATACTTAACTTAAATATATCAGATTTGATATTTGATTTTATAATATGAATTTTACATTTGTGTTATATTTTGATCTCAATCTGTTGAAAGAAAAAATGTGTTTATAACCCTTGATGATGATGCCGTGTCCTTGTTTCCACGGAGGGGGTGCAGTAGCTTTTGAGGGTAAAGACCCCTGAGCACCCAGAGGGCAGAAGTCTGACTTGTAGTTCAAATGAAAGTGACACACACCCATTCGCTTGCACAACCTCTTTTTACTGGGGGGCTCATTCACGCATCTCACAGATAGAACACACAGAAGAACAACTATGCTCGAACCACGGAAGTGCAGATCACGAGGAAGGCACACTACCCCGTTGCCAGGAGGTCGGCTGTATAGCCCTTATTAATCTTTATTAAAGAGTATATGAGAAAGTTTGGGGGAGAGGACACTGGTTGATTTGTTATTAAAATTAATACTCATCTTCATTTATAAATATATATTGGATTTTATATTATAACATGTATTGTATTTTATGGTATAATAAGGTAAGAAAAAAAATTGAAATTCAGTTGATGCGCTAGTTGTTGAAGTTCAGAATTTTATTCGATACTAAAAATACAAAATGTAAAGAAAAAAATATGTCGAACTTTTAAGTAAATTTAAAACAACTCAGCAAATTACTAATTTTCTGAAAGAATTTTTATCATATATTTTAAATTAGAAATTATTTTTTTTCATCATTTTTGCTTTCATTCCACTTAGTAGTTTGCTCTTGAAGAGAAATTACCTATATAATTTTTTTTGAATAACTAATGTTGTAAAAAATAACTGCAATATTTTTTGTTTTATTGCTTTTCGCCCTTGCGTATCGTTTCACATGAAAGTTATTACAAATATTTTGAGTTTTTCAGTTAATATTATTTGTTCTTTTATCGAAGCTTATGATTAATAAAAATCCCAAGTATTTATAAGATAACAACGAGCTTCCATGAAATTAAAGGATTAATATTACTCAGGTTTTTTCTTACTTTATTGTACTATAAAATCCAATACATATTATAATATAAAATCCAATACATCCAATATATTTATAAATGAAGATGAGTATTAATTTTAATAACAAATCAACTAGTGTCCTCTTCCTCAAACTTTCTCGTATGCTCTTTAATAAAGATTAATAAGGGTTATATTTCTTACTTCTCTATACTTCTTAAACCGAATACTTAGGTATATGTCTCATATTCTTGATTAAATTAATTAAACATACATGAGTCTGTTAATCTAATTAAATTATTATTATTTAAATCACCGTCCAATAAAGAAAATAACATTTGAACCTGTGTTCGCTTTTCTTTTCTCTTGATTTTACTAATCACGGTAGAAGATATATTAATTGAATAATTTTAATTAAATTACTTTTTTCTCATAATAAATGAATATTTTTTGTTTTTCATAAGATAATGAATGTTCTAAATGTGCTAAAAAGAATGAATGTTCCTGCAACATTTTATTTATTTTTCTGCATCAAATGAAGTAAAAGTGACACTTTTTTTATGAATTATAATCATATGTTTACAACGATTGATGCTCTGATTCATATATATACAATTGTAAATGCCAATCAAAAGCGAAAGTTGGTTTGATTTTTGGAGGCTCATCCATCATGTGTTCTTCATTTTTATATCATATTTGTTAAATACATGTCAGCAAAAATGTTCTGCTTTGATATATTTTTCACTAGAATTTGTTGCAATATGAACGTGTAATTGTTATCATGCGGCAACATGATATTAATTTTCGTTAAGAAATTTTAATGCTTGCGTTCTCAATGAATAATTGAAGCTCAAAATCACGTAGGCAACGAACAAAGCATAAATGGCAATATTCCTCAACATATTTGAATCGCATAATTATTTTGCCTATTTTTACCAATGTTACATTATTATTATGTTTGCTTCTTGGAAAGCAGATTCGTTTTTAACAGGTTCACCTGCTTTTACCAGTATTGCTTTATTACAATGTATGCTTGCTTCTTGGACAGCAGATGCATTTTTAAAAGGCTGACGTAGAACTGTGGCATCATAGCTGTTATTTTCATTGAATGTAAATTTTCGGAGGAAATTAAACAATGTAATTTTTATAACATGTTCAAAAAAAAAAAAAAAAACTTCATTGGCTCTTAATAACAGTTTTGATAAAAGAATTTTCTCTTTCTCCCAATGAGGAAATATCATATCGTTCATTCTCAAGTGGTAAATATTAAAGGAAATGACTCCTGTTTAAAGATTAATCTATTATGAAACTGTTTTATGATCTCAGAAATTAGAAAATACCAATATATGTTTAAAAATATTGTTACCAGTATGTGCTTGTAAAAATATTGTATTTTCTTATGAATTATAGATAAATTAACATGTTTTAGAATTTATTGGTAAATATTTTATCACATGTAAACAGCATATATAAGACATTACACAAAGAATGATTTAAAGAATAATATACTGACTTTATAAGTTGACGATCGCAGATCTCCTTTTTACTTTTTCTTTTATATATATTTTTAAATTCAAGGCAAACGCAGTTTTATCCAAAAGTTAATTCCGCTCAACTTTTTAAGCATGTTTTAATAAGAAAAAAATTTCCATGATTTTTGAAAAAAGGAGGTTAATTCTTGAAGAATCTAATTTGAAGAACTGCAAGATAAGTATATTTTTTAGTATATAAGTATATATAGAAAAGCTATATATATATATAGCTTTTATATAATATATATATATATATATATTATATAAGTATATATAGAAAAGCTATAAATAATTACTGAAATTATTTGTTTTCCTATTATAAATTCTTATAAACTATAGAGTAAACTTTCAGTTCTAAAGATCGCTGATATTAGAGAAGTGCACATTTTATAATTATTATTCGCTAAGTTATAAATAATCATTTAAATTACTTGTTTTCTCATTAAAAATTGTTATAAAACACTGTGTAAACTTTCAATTCTAAAGATCGTTGGCAGGAGAGAAATGCAAATTTTATAATCATTATTCGTTGTTTGATACCAATATTTAATTAGTGAAGTTGTTTCTCTTTGATTCAGATATTCCTAAAACGATATCCTAAAATAGATACAGTGCTTTATCCACTACAGTGAACTGAAAATAATTACTATTCTAATTAATTCGTGTTAGTCAATATTTTTATATGATTGTTTTATAATTGAATTACGTAACTCCAACTTTTTTAAATATAAATATGACTAATTAATTAGTGGTGATCCTGCTTTCATCAAGATGACGTCGCAGTTTAAGTTGTGTGCTCGAGCAAGAGAATTAATTATGCGAGGCACGAATAACTGCAACTGTATTTTCTTTTAACTTTAGAGATTTGTGTGTATTCCGTTATCTATAATACTATTTTCCAATATAATATTTTGCATTTCAGTTCCGAATAGTTGATCTCTTCTTTCTTAATTTGCATTTTCGGGGGGTTGCTTTTAAAATGAATGTGAGATAACCATTTAAGCCAAAAGATACTTTAAAAATCCTATTAGAATGTTTTCAGTGGAATTCTATATTAAATTCAAATAAACTTGTGTAGAAATAATTTTATTTGATTAAAATAATATCTGTGACAAAAAGAAAAAGCAATCACCAGTTAGAATTTTTTTCCACTTTAATGATTAACCTTCCAGCGGGCGCAGCGGTCAAACCAACATGAAAGGTCGCGCGTATTTCCCACATACGCTATTGTAAAAATGTAAATTTTCAAAGGCGTAGCTATGGAAATTATGCTGTAAATAGCTTAGGATTAATAACTACAATTACTTTAAACATTTTTTATTTAAAAAGAAGCAGAAAAGATATAAACATAGATTGCAATAACAATATAAAATAACCACGGGTCAAATGAATTGATTTAAAAATAATATCAATGAAATTGTCGATATTTTGACAGAACAATTTGCATATAAAATATAGAAGTGCAAAAAATAATACAGAATTTATGTATAAAAAGGAGAAAGTAATTGAAAGCTAGATAGGGAAAGGAAGAAAATAGTTTCATTGTTATTTCATTGCAGCTTCGCAATTTGAGCAAATGTGTTTAGTGTGCTCCAAACATATAAATTTCTGTCAAATCTCACAAATGAACCTCTTGATTTTAGTCCACTTTTCTTTTTGACAGGGTTTTTTCACTGACGTCTCATCTTCCAACTCAATGCCTAGTTAGGCTTTTCTCTTTAGCACCTTTAATTTTAGCTCACTTTATAGAGACTTGGATGCTTTTATTCAACATTTTCTTTCGTAAGTGCATTCGCCAGCTGCGCCAGTCTAAAACAAGACTGATTTATTTGTAAAATCGTACAAAATCAGATGTGACAAAAACTTACATTAACGGTCGAGCGTATCTCTAAAATACAAATATCTGACGGGCAGAGACCTATTAACACCACAAATTACGACGCCGATTGAAAGTAGGTCGAAGGGAGTGGGACAAATAAACAAGGACAGGCGTCCCCAGTGGAAAGGTATCAACGAAATAATTAACGAACGTATTTCTAAAGGTATAAAACGAAACTCATCTCTAGTGCATCTCTCACAGACGCGCACCCTCTAGAAGGTTAAATAAAAATAAAATAATTGTTTATTGCGTTATACTACAGTCAATTTGATTAATCGATTATTATTGATTATAACAAAAATTAGAATAAATCATAACCAGTCAATGTAATAAATTGATCAATCTAATTAACATATACATGGACAGCAAATTTAATTTGATTGCATTTCGGTTTTTGAAGCTATTCGAGATGAAAATATTTTGGGAATTCGCAGCTATTGCAAGAAAATCTTTTAAACCGAGATAAGAAAATTTTAATTATTGTATACCAATAAAATACAGCAAGATATTTGATTTCTTTTATTGAAGTGTTTTAATTTATTTCTTTTAATTGAAAGAATGAAGGAGTGAATGAAACCTCATCAACATTGATCTCAACTCTATGAAGGTATGAATTTAAGACTTTTTCATTGAGAAATGCGTTGCAAGCATGTAAAGTTGCTTCCTAGCACAGATATTTTCAACGTAAGAACGACAGTTTTACGATAAGCCCTATTGAGTGTTCCTGTCGATACTGATACAAGAAGAACTGATACTGTATACAAGAAGAAGAAGAGCTCTGTTGGGGGCCACTTCAATGATCTTCGAGCTTGGCGACGGCGACAAAATACATATTACTGGAAACTTCGAGAATTTCAGTACTTGAGCCAATAAAAATTGAGATACTCCTGATTAAACAAGAAATTACTCACCCCACCTCCTGGGAGCTATAAAGGGCCGGCAGTCTCAAGCCAAATTGAATTGGAATCCTAAAAAGAATAGTCGGAATGAAGTATGGCGGAATAATCAGGACTGTGTAGAGCTCAAGCGAGTACTGAACTGCGCCGTGAGTCGAATCCTTTTATTTATAGCCGGAACAACATCGAATCCTGTGAGGAGTAGCCAACCGTGTAGTAGGTATCTGCCGCTGGATACAACTTAAGCGAAGAGACAGTGTAAAATTTATACGTGAAGCTATGTCACGTTGCTGAATTCTGCCTGACCGCTTTGTGTGTTGTGGTCGTTATTACTACCGAATACAATTTACGGGTTACTGTTTGCTGTAGTATGTTTCTGTTTGCTGTCCTTTTTACATCTGGCTGTACAAAGCTGATGTGTATATATTTATGTCCTTTGTGTTAATAAACGTGATCATTGTTTTCGACTAATGAACGGGCCACGGTAGTCGGTTGGTAGAGCGCCAGTCTCGTAACCGAAAGGCAGCGAGTTCTGTCCTCGTCACGGTCGCAGACCGCCGTGTTGGCTCATGGCAGTTGGGGCACTTTCAATAGGTCGTGACTGCAAAGTCCTCCAAGTTCCCATAACAAATGATACCTCTGAATCAGGGATGAGTCGGCCTCTGATTTGGGATCTACATGCTGACTTGGATGCGGATGAATGAGTTCGACTACCCCCTAAAAATGGTTGTGTTGTGTATGTAAGGGCAAAAGTCGTACTGTCATCTGAACGGTGCTCGTTCACAACGAAAGGCCTACACCTCAGCCTTAATTTGAATGTTCTGCTCACTTGGACTTGGTATGACCAAGTGGCATTAGACAACAGCAACAACTAACGAACAGCTCCTTTCAGCATTGACCATTAAATCTTAAAAGAACCCCGACTTAAGCAGTAAGTCTGTAACAGATGCTTGAGACAAGCTATATTTCGGATTTAAACGAATATTTTGATATAAACACTCTATCAAGGTACACTTCTCAAGCAAAACCTCTTTTAAGAGATTACAATTATACTACTCTATTTTTTATTCCCATTCCGTTTTGATTACTCTTTTTTCCCTTTTTTCACACTTTAACAGCTATCTTGCTAGTTATTGTCTTTAAATCATGATTTAGATCTCGCAGAAACCTTTCATGACACCATGAAGCTTATGTGAGATAGAAACGGGGGCCACGGTGGCCTGGTGGTAAAGTCTCGGCTTCGAAACCGAAGGGTTTCAGGTTTGAGACTCGATTCCACCGAAGTTCAGTCGTGTGAGGGGGTTTCTTGCACGTTAAATCTGTCAGGCTAAACATCCTCCCGTTGGTGTGACGTGGTGTGGAGAGGGGGGTGCCAGTTCAGGCGTCGTCCTCGTCGTCTGACCGTGGTTCAAAATGACGAGGTCCGTCCCAAAATAGCCCTCGTGTTGCTTTGATACGGGACGTTAATATAACTAAACCAAACTGAACCAAACCGTGAGATAGAAACTTTTCACTTCCGTGTACACGGAAAAGTACTGTAGTAATTGTTAAAAGGTCCGAGCTCGAGATTTTGTAGAATCACGAATTTTTAGACCTTCCTGAGTTTGAATTTTTTTTTAAATATGTCCGTATGTCTGTCGCTAAAAAGATACCTCATAATGTTTCAGTACAGGTTTTTGATAGAAATACATAATTTCTTTACATAGATAGTTTTTGATACTTTTGATTAAATTGGATAGAAATTTGCAAAGTTACACCAAATCTGTAGATTTCTGTCAAATTTTGTTCAGAAGTCTGTACGGCTGTTAAATTAAGGTCGTGGTGGCCTGGTGGTGAGATTTCGCCTTCGGAATAAGAAAGTTTCAGGTTCAAGACCCAATTCCACCTAAGAACCGTCTTGAAGCGGCTCTGGCGCACATTAAATCAGTCCAGGCCAAACATTCTTCTTTTGGTGTGGTGTGGAGAGGCGGATGCCAGCTCAGATGTCGTTCTCGTCCTCTGAGGGCCTTTCAAAATTACGATATCCATCCCAAAGTAGCCCAAGTGTCGTTTTAATATAACGTGTTAATATAGTTAATTTAACTAAACTAAAGCGGCTGTTAAAATATGGTAACATGATAATTATAAAACCAAAACTAGATAGACAAGTTTCAGTGCACAGTATAATGATCTATAGACACCTATCAAATTAATCAAAGTATTGATTGTTTGTCGGTCTATAGTTTCAGGAACATATAAATGTGACAATGCAAAAACGAAATGACTTAAATATATGAAAGTTGGTGGGTAAAGGTAAAAATTTAGCTCAAGCAAAAACTCGATTTTTGTTACTATTAACCGCCTTCCAGGGATTAATCGGCAAAAAACTAGTCAAGGACAACACAATAGATTTGGTAAGAATGCCAAATTTGCACCAAAAGTGAGTTTTTTTTGTAACTATTGAACACCAATGCCATACAAAGCATTCTCTGGCATGACAAATTTATTAGAGATTAGGTGAGAGAGTTTTGGGGTGACTCCCCCCCTAGTTTAAAATATAGATACATGAGTTTCTTATGTTTGATGCTTTGTATATCTAATGGGATCAAAATTTCTATGCTGGTATGCGAAAATTCTAAAAAAATATACAGGATCATTTAATAAATTAATAAAATTTCAAAATTGCGTAGATTATATGCTTTAATTTCAAAATTCAAATTTGAACAAATATATAGTATGTTATCAAAGAAATAAGCAATCTTTTGTCATATTTCTTTGATAAATCATGTTTCCTCATTTTTTCATCCCTACTATTAGTTCACACTCTCCCTTTTATATATTTGTTGAAGCATCTTGATCAAATTTACAACCGTTAATAAAATACTTTCTATTCATCCACTTGAGCTCAAATACTTTTTTGAAAACTTACAGTAGATGACACTCGATGTTAATACATTTTTTTTTTCAGATTTAATTCATTCATTAAATTTAATTGATTTTTAATACTTTGAATAGAGTTTTGGCAGTTTGCAATGAAATTTGAAATCGACAGGTAGTAGTTAAATCGGTAATATGCAAGAATTTCAGTATTTTTCACGTGAAGGTAAATAATGCAAATCTTACGAAAATCATTTACTTTTTAGTAAATAAATTAATTTTAGTTTTATATGGGAGAAAAACATTCCCTTATATAAGATATTTAGCAGGATATAAATTTAGAAATAAATAAGGCGAGTCCCGAAGTATATAGATTGGTGTAAAAAAATTCTTTCGCCCCCTTAATATTGTGATTCTGTCATATGCACATGCATATTTATATTAATTGTGATTATTTAATTCAAAATAAAATGTTTTTGTTGACCTAAATAGGAACTGACTTACATTTATTTTTTATTACTTGTTTTAATTTGTGGATAATTTTATAAAGTTCAATTTTTGCGAAAACCAATAATTTTTTGATATTTTTTTAATTTTGATAATTTTAGTTTCATATGGGTGAAAACAATTTCTCTTATATAACATATTTATCAAGATATAAATTTCGGAATAAATACTGTCAGCAGAGAAGCGTGTAGATCGTTGGAAAAAAATTCTTTTGCCTCTTAATATTTTGATTCTTTCATATGCATATACATATTTAAATTGATTGTGATTATTTAATAAAAAGTATATCTAAAATAAAAATTTTCTTTGTTGACCTAAGTAGGAATTGACTTAAATGTTTTTTACATTACTTATTTTTATTGCAACTCAAGGGTTATTTTGCGGTGAAACTCGTAATTTCTAACCACGGTCAGATAACGAGGATGACATCTGAGATGGAACCCTCCTCCCCAACTCTTGTACTTGAAGATCAGGAATAGGATAAAAAATGGAATAAGATATGGGTTTTTGAATTTTGTTGTTTACAACTCAGAATTTTTCATGAGATCTGAATATAATTTAGGGAGAAATATATTCTTTATTGATCTAAGTAGGATTATTATATTACTTAAGTAAATTTATTTTATGGGTTTGGAGAGAATACGATGGAAAAGGATACACGTAGATCAATTCTTAAAAATGATGAGTTTTATACTTTTCTATTTTTTTGGATTGAAGTTTTTTTTTTAAAAAAAATGTCCAGAAATTCCTCTTCATCGAAATTGTGTCCTTTTATTCTGGTCGCTTTAGTTGAGTATTTTGTTGAAGTTGAAGATATTTCAAGTCAAGTGAAAAATTGCAAGTGGAGCGGAAAGAATCAAAGTTGGAAATTTTCACCGTCATCTATAAGAAACGTTTCTTGTCAATACAGTCTTAAAATTCAAAGGGGATTCTTTTACTTCTAGAGAAATCATTTTATTCTTTAAGTGGCATGGCTTTTTTTTAAACATTAAGTAACTTTTAAGGGTGGATGCTTTTTGAAATTCTTGGCGCTCAGGAAATTTTAACAAGAAATAAAATTTGTGAAAAAGGGAGTTGACGCTAGGAACGATGATATTTAATCATTTTCTGTAACATAATATTATTAAATAGAGTAATTTTATTCTAAGAATTTGGAAGAAACTTAAAATTTTCTACATGTCATTTCTTGTTTCAAATTAAACTTGGAAAAAAATAAAAACAATGTATGATTTTTCTTTATGTGTTACAGTCTATAAACATACATTTATGAGAATTACTTTGCAATGTGTTTTTTTACCTTTTAATACTTTTTAATCATTACCTCCTAACATATTTTTTATTTTTTGATCTTTTTAATCATTACCTCCTAACATATTTTTTATTTTTTGATCTTTTTAATCATTACTTCCTGATATATTTTTTACCTTTTAATACTTTTTAATAATTGCCTCCTAATATATTTTTTACCTTTTAATACTTTTTAATGATTACCTCCTAATATATTTTTTACCTTTTAATACTTTTTAATGATTACCTCCTAATATATATTTTACCTTTTAAGACTTTTTAATGATTACCTTTTAATAAATTTTTTACCTTTTAATACTTTTTAATGATTACCTTCTAATATATTTTTTACCTTTCAATACTTTTTAATTATTACGGCCTAATATATTTTTTACCTTTCAATACTTTTTAATGACTACCTCCCAATATATTTTTTACCTTTCAATACTTTTTAATGATTACCACCTAATATATTTTTTACCTTTCAATACTTTTTAATGATTACCTCCTAATATATTTTTTACCTTTCAATATTTTTTAATGATTACCTCCTAATATATTTTTTACCTTTCAATACTTTT
>JAPMOQ010015762.1:744935-760143 GCA_026543055.1 Argiope trifasciata | reverse complement strand
TTTCAATACTTTTTAATGATTACCTCCTAATATATTTTTTACCTTTCCATACTTTTTAATGATTACCTTCTAATATATTTTTTACCTTTTAAGACTTTTTAATAATTACCTTCTAATATATATATTTTACCGTTTAATACTTTTTATAATTCCTCCTAAAATATTTTTTACCTTTTAGTAACTTTGAACAAGAGTCGCTTTGGCCTGGTGGTAAAGTCTCGGCTACGAAACCGAAGGGTTTCCGGTTCCAGTCTTGGTTTCACTTCAGAGCTTTCGTTCAATCGGATTCAGTGCATGCTAAATCCGTTGGGGTCGAACTCCCATTCGCTGATAGGATGCGGAAGTTTTTTTAAGGTGATGCCATCTCAGGCGTTGTCCTCATCTTCCGACAGCGCCTCAGTATAAAGAGGTCCAAAATATCCCTAGCGCAGCTTTTAAATAAGACATTAACTAAAAACACAGCTTTTTTATAATTGCTTCTTTAATACTTTTTTTACCTTTACCTTTTAATACTTCTTAATAATTACCTTTTTAACACATTTCTTCTAATATTTCATAACTTCCAATAATTATTTCGCCTTTTTGATAATTTCCTTTAAAGAAAAACATAGAAGAGAATTTACTCACTTATTAAGATTTCGGTGCAACTTGTTTAAGAGCTGACATGCGCACAAAAATTTAAAACTCGTTAGACTAACTGAACTTGCAATCGAAAAAATCTGATACTAACAGGAGTATTTTGTCTTTTACTTTTACAAATATATTCGGAATATAGTACATTTATTTCTACAAAAGAAAAATTTTATCTAGAAATTTTATTTCAAGCCATATGCTAAACAAGCGTTTTAGGAAACTTTGCTTACAAAGAGGACTTTAAGAAGTATCACATTTTTAAATGAAACGATATCCAATGAAATGCGAGTTAATATTACTTGCGGATATATAAGCGAAATCAAGAAAAGTTCTCTCAGTTCGTGCTCACTCAGAATTTCTAAACAACATCCAAGTTGCAAATGTTTTGATTTTTTTTGTTCGCTCAGTTTTCAAATGCTGTTTGGTATGGATTTATATTGTTTGGAATAATATAAATTCAAATTAAACTTTAAACTTTGAAATAGTTTTGCAATTATAAAGCAAGGAGAAGGGTTTAGAATGTTTATGGTCTTGACATATTCTCTAAGAATTCGTTATAATGCCATGAACATTTTTAGGAATATACTAACATTGTTATGACTATAAACTTATCTGATTTCACATTCAACTCTGCTTGCTAAAAGTTTGTCCGGAATATTCGAATAGCTTTTATAAAAGCTTTCTCAATTTAAATTATTTATTCTATTGCACTGAAAAGCGCGAAGTAAATCACAATAGTCGAATGTAGATTTTTGAATATAGCGACATGCATTTTAAGTATTACCCTTTTATTGTACTATTTACTCTGTAATTTTAACAATGTCATATTGAAGTAATATTATCTCAAAGTTATTTATACCCAGAAGGCAGCATATGATATAGTTATGGTATTAACGTACCCGACTACGTTTAAAACGCTGGTTTTCGACAACATTGGCAACTTTTTTTCTTGTTTTTTTTCTTGTAATTCAGACTTCCCTCTTTCCAAAACAGTTCATTTTTTCTAGGAAAAAGAAGGCCTGACCTATCATCCAGGGTCACCTATTTTTTCATCTAAAATTTGTCTTTAACTTCAGTTTTCTCAACACTTTCATTTTCAGAAAAATTCTCCACCGTTAACATGATATCTCAAAAACTAATGGATGTATTTACATAAAAATTTCAGAGTGTGTTTTAAATAATATGGGCAATGAAATGAACCAAAATTTTTATTGTGGGTGAAATACTTTCTCATTTATGGATATTTCTAGAAAAGTTAAATTGTGGATTTATGGAAAAAATGCATATGTACGTATACTTTTACCCATAACTTCTTTTCAACTCAAGATTTTTTTTTAGATTTTTGATTATTTCATTCATTATTATATTCTATAACTTGTATACAAAGAAAGCTAAGATGGCTGCATTACAATTTTGTGTAGAGTGTTAACCGTTTGGTTAATTTCAGTAAAATTTACTACAAATTTTCTTATTTCTTAAAATATATTATATTTTCGGAAAATTTTTGTTTGTATTTGTAATATTTATGATAGACAATACAAGTAAAAATCATTAATAGTTTTTAAAAAATCAAATTTTTCTAAAATTATCCTTTGATCGTAGTCGGATACTTTAACGGTTTGCCATAGAATATCGTATTCACTTTTAGTCGTACATTACAAATTTCTGAATAAACCCCTTTTTTCCAAAGATCCTATATATTTCCAACAAATGTTACAGAACAAAATTTTGTTTTAATTTTCAATTAATTACTTTATTGGGTATTTCTGTAATATTGTTCACTCGTGATCGATTAATATTGGTATGATGATGATGATGTCGTGACCACGATGCAGTACCTACTGAGGGTAAAGGCCCATGAACACCTGAGGGCAGAAGTCTGATTTCTAGCTCATATGAAGATGACACTCACACACTCGCTTGCACAACCCCTTTTTACAAGGGATTCTTTCCCATATCTAACAGATAGAACATAGAGTGAAGAACAACCATGCCCGAACCAGGACTTGGACTCGAGACGCCCAGAGAACGCGCTAACCCTAGGCTAGAACATCATCTTAAATATTTGTAAACGTTTAATTAATGTTAATAGACTTAATTAACATTTAATATACAACTTTTTTTTGCCCAATTATCAGATATTTTCTTAAGATATCCGACTACGTTAAAAACACCGGTTATCGACGACATTAGGGAATTTTTTAAATTGTTATTTCTTACCGTTCAGAGTTTCCTTTTTCCGAAACAGTTATCTTTTCAAGGAAAAAGAAGGGCTGACATATCATCCTGGGGAATTTTAAGCAAAACATATTTTTCAGCTAAAATTTGTCTTCAATTTCCCAAAATTTTTATTTTCATAAAAATTCTTCACTGTTAGCAAGATAACTCAAAATCTAATGGAAGTATTTACATAAAAAGTTCAGCGTGTGTTTTAGATTATATGGGCAATGAAATGAACAGAAGGTTTATTGTTGGTGAAATACTTTTCCTTTATAGGTGATTTTAGAAAAAAGAAGTCTTAAATTTATAGAAAAAAATGCATACATATGTATTTTTTTGTCCATAATTTCTTTGTATTCCAAAATGTTCCTTAGATTTTTGTTCATTTCTTCATCATTATATTCTCTAATTTGTGTGCAAAGAAAAATAGGATTGCAATTTTCTGTAGAGTGTTAAACGTTTTTGTTGAAATTCACTAAAATATTTTCTACACATTTTCCTATTTCTCAAAATATATTATATTTTCAAACAATGTTTTTACTGTATTTATAGTATTTTATATCATAATCGACAAATACATATAAAAACCCTAGTTTTAAATAGTTAAAAAAAATTCAAATTTTCAAATATTTTCCTTCGAACATAGTCGGATTCTTTAAGTAAAAGTGCCATGTAACTAAAAAAAAAAGAACAGAAATAAATGAATGCAATTTAAATGTTATTAATTAATTTTAAATCAACTTAAAGGCTTATCGTGCAATCAAAGACCGTTTGCTTCATCAACAAATTAACAAACTAATTTAGAATTCCATTAATATAAATCAACATATTCCTCCATACTTTATAATTATGTTAACAATGAATAAAAAATTCCTTGATATCATTTTTAAAATTTTAAAACTGAATAAAATTAATAAATTCCAAGCAATATTATAAGTTTAGAATTATTAATTACGTGCGTCTCAAAATTAACGCAATATTTGAACTCGCCCCCATTTGTAAAGTAAATTGTTGGTATTTCTATTAAAAAAACCATTTGGCAGCTAATAGTTAAGGGTTAGTAAAAATGGAGCGTTACATGATAGAAAACGTATTAATGTGAGAACGGAACTAAATATAAAAAGTAGTTTATTTTCGTTAAATTATTATATTTTTACTGAATTGTAAAGTACACAGGATAGGGTAATGTATGGAATAACACTTAAAGCAAATGATCTACGTGGGTTTACTGACACGTACGAGGGAAATGATGATTTATGGAAATTTTCCATGACCATTTTGCACAAATGTGTTTGTATTTCATTAGTGTAGCTTTGCATTTTCTCTTTCAATGCAGGTGTGCTCGTGGCTTGTCGTTATGAGACCTTTGATTTCAAATGAACCCCATACAAAGAAATCCAATGGTGTTAAATCACACGATCTAGGAGGCCACTTCTCAAATCTTTGAATCTCCAGATTTTTATTATTTTTGAAATATTGTTCAACAATGAAAACTCGTTGTTCTGTAGTGTAAAGCTTCCCTTTTTAATAATCCAAATTATCAGATAGCAAACGTTTTTTTTAATAGTGTTGGAAATACTTTACAAATGAGGGCAAATTCAAATCGAATGGTGATAAATTCAAATCCTGCTTTAATTTTGGAATATTTTTTATTATACTAAAAATGGACAAATATTGGAACAAATCGTAGGCAAAACTTATCTACAGAATTTAAAATAAATTGTCTATCCGTGAAAGTATAACAGTATTCAATTAATATTTTTATGTCTATTTTTTATTTATTTTTATTATTTTCTTTGAATGTAGAAGTATTCTTCCGAAAAACAATTAATTTCCTTCCCTATTCTATGATTGAATGTCATAAATTTCATTAGAATTGTGGTGGGAATTTTACAAATGATAATTTCCTATTCCAAATTAATTGATCAAAATTAAATTAAAATTTAACTATACAAGTTAATTGACCTAAAGAATAATTTTGAAATATTTTCATAAACAAAAAAAAATTCTTACAAATTTGCATAATTCTCGTGACAAAGGCATAAAACTTTATTTCCTTACATACAAAATATACAGAGAGAAAGTGCTATAAATAGTTTTAAAAATTCTGCTCATTTTGATGAAAACCGCATTTTATAGTTCTCTGTGTTCGAATTGAAAGAACATTTTAAAATATGTCATCAGTTCAAAATGCAAATATTCAACTTCCCTGACCAACACACTAAATTTTAAAATACATGAGAGTTAAAAAATATAAAATATAAATTTTTTTTCGGTATTCTGATGGTATTAAAAATAAATATATATTTACAGATGTGAATGTATGGAATTTAAAGATAGTCGCCTTTACTTCCTTTATAGTATTTTCTATGAATTATTCACTAAATACACAAAAAAAAAAATATTAAAATTGTTATATTTCTGAATAGAGGATTTAACAAAAGTCAAGTGTTGGAAAGAGATTCTTAAGGAATCCGACTACGTTCGAAGGACACTTTTTTAAAAATTGCCTTTTTTAAACACCATTTAAAGCTAAGATTTTTAGTTGTGTTGTCAATTATAATACAAAATACTATAAATACAACACAATTATTTTAAAATATAATATCTTTTGAGAAAAAGGAAGATTTCTAGCACATTTTAATGAAATTTAACCAAAACGGTTAACACTGTATACAATTTTGCAATGCAGCAATCCTATTTTTCTTTGTACACAAGTTATAAAATACAATGATGAATGAAATGAATCCAAATCTAAGAAACATTTTGAGATGCAAAGAAGATATGGGTAAAAATATACATATGTATGCTGTTTTTCCATATATGCAATTTAATTATTCTAAAAACACCTATAACAGAAAAAGTATTTGACCAACGATAAAAATTTTGATACGTTTCATTGCCCAAATTATTTAAAACACAAGCTGAAATTGTTATGTAAATACCTCTATTAGGGTTTGAGATATCATGCTAACGGTGCAGAATTTTCATGAAAATCAAAGTCTAGGGAAAATGGAAATTAGCCGAAAAAAATTGTGACCTTGGATGATAGTTTAGTCTTTCGTTTTCCTAGAAAAGAAAAACTGTTTTGGAAAGAGGAAAGTCTGAAATACAACAAATAACAATTAAATAAAAATAATCACCAATGTGGTCGATAGTCAGTGTTTTTAAAGCAGTCAGATACCTTAAAACCATGAAGCTCATTTAGTAAGAAGTAAGGATACAGACCATATTGGCTTCACAAATATTTATTTTTTATGCCTTTTTTAGAAGGAGGATTGAAACATAGATCTTTCCCATTGTATCCTTTTTAAAAAACCCTTTCAAATGGTCAATATTCAGAGAGAAATTTCGTGTCATCATTTAAACAAAATGGTTATTTTGTTTGCGCGAAAAAGCATAAACAGAATGCTAAGAAAATCGAATTATTTGCCTTGAATGCAGTAAATGTCATGCTTTGAATAAGAATGTCTTCTAGTTGTTTTTAGAATAGAATTCCTGATAAAAAATTTTATACTTGTAAATAGAAATCAGAGAAAAAATTCCAGTTTTTGTATAAAATATAAAACTGCCGCGATGGTTTTGTTAAAAACGAAAACCTAACATAAAAAAAAAGATTTACGAGGGTTGTTTTTTTTATCAACCTCCGATCGCACATTATGAAGGCCACGCATGCGGCAGGTGGCGGGTGTGCGCAGTAGACGACTGCGCATCTCCTCCTCCTCATGCTCTGTCACTGGCAATTCCAACATGCCATTTCATGTTCAGCTGCAGTCACGTAAACATGGCTGTCTTTATTGATTCTCCCGCGAAGTGTGAATTGCGAAGTATTATTTGCTTTTTGCAGGTGGAAGGGAATAGTGCAGCGTACACACACTTCGCACACTCGTGCTTATTGTGAAACTTTGCGACGCTTACGGAGAGCTATTCAAAACAGGAGAAGATTCATGCTGAAGTCTGGAATTGTTCTGATCCATGACAATGTCTGTCCTCACAGCGATCGGACATTTTCGAACACCCACCAGATAGGTCCGACCTAGCACCGAGTGAATTTCCTCTTTCCTTTGAACTGAAGAAGTGGCTTCGTGTGGCTGTGGTTCCTAACTGACGAGGAGCTCAAAGAAGCTGCCACAACTCACTTCAAATCATTGGCGACACCTTTTTATGAAGAGGGTATTGCAAAGCTTGTTGATAGATATGACAAATGCCTTAATCGTCAAGGTGACTATGTAGAGAAGTAACCTTTATTGTGCATTACTTTTGGTGATAAAATCATTTTTTTATATTCACCCGTCTTTTATTTATAGCCCATCGGTGGTTGAAAAAAACAGCCCTCGTAAAAAGATGAAAAATTCTGTCAGTTGAAATTTTCAGACTATATTTCTTTTGCAAGCAAATACAGTGATACAAAATGCACCCAAGCTGCTGCCAACAGTAAGAGGAATCTCTGATCTAAGCTTATACAATGGGGGCAATTCATAGTCAAGTGTCATATACCAAACAAATAATTTGTGTCCATTTTTTAAGCGTTCTGCCGATAACGTTGTCGGGAAGTCTGCCGATAACTTTGATACCATACATTAACACTGAAGGAAAATATTACGCTATTGAAAAGAAACTAAAAAACATTTTACATGGCAATCATTCTTCAATTTAACATTAAAGTGTTCAGCATCACCCCAGTATTTTATCTTTTAATATATAATAAGAGAAAAGAAAATTATTAAAAGTTATAACTTCAAATATAAACAAAAAATGCGCTTCATGCGTAGCGGATAACGTTAATGACAGACTCGTCTACTAAAACTTTGCGGATGAAGGTTTAAATGCCATGCGCATAAGTACATGACACGTGACTTTTATGTCACATGAATTCACATCATTAAATTTTAATCTGGTTCAATTACATACTGTCAGAGTATATAGCAAATTCAAATATTGTACTATTATCAGTTGAAATAGGAGATTTGGACTTGTGTTTTTTGATATAATAGATAAATATATAATAATAACAATAAATAAACAAATAATTAATCAATAAAATAAACAAATACAAAAAAAATTAAACTTTAAATATTGTATTATTATCAGTAGAGGAATCAGATTTGGACTAGCACTTATTGATACAAAAGGTAAACAAATAATAATAATAATAAATAACCAAATAATTAACAAAAAAATTAGCAAATACAAAAAGAAATTGGTGACAAATTAAATTATAGAAGAATGAATTATGTGCATTAAAATGGAAAAAAAGAACGAATATAAAATTCATATTTTATAGATGAATTAAGTTTACAATTAAATGGGTTAATATAAGTACATTTATTTCTTATAATTTATGAAAAGAATTCGATAGGGAACATTGGTTTAAAAATTTCTATTTCTATTTAAACTTCTCTGATATTTGGCATCTAGTTATAACACTTAAGTTGCGATATATTTGTTTTTTTGGCAATAGATGGCACTGTTCAATATGGAATTTCATAGATACTACGGAATGCTTATTGGAGCATTTGGAAATATTCTCAGAGATTCGAAAGATGCTTTCCCCCCTATTTTACTATTTCTTCAATAATTGATTCATTAATCTTCAGCGTTTGAATCTGGCAAAAGATTTTTTCCCAACTTTATTCTTAGGTAGGTAGAAGAGTTTTTTTTATCGGTGTAAATATTCAAAGGATTCCAAAATGTCTTCAGCGGTTTTTGATGAGGGAGAAGGGGAAATCCTTTAATTCAGCATCTGATAGCATTAACTTTCAATCTAGCCCTTCAAAGGTAATTTAGAACATTTTTTTAAAAAGAGGTATGAAGTAAGACTAAAGAACTCTTTCTTACAAACTTTTTCTTCTCTCTCAACTCTTGTAAAGGTTATCAAGAGAGAGAGGAGAGAATGGGAGAACGAGAGAGAGGGAAAGAAAGAGAAAGAAATAAAGTGAGAGGGAAAAAGATAAAGAGTGAGAGGAAGGGATAGTAACCATAGAGAGGAAAAGATAATAATGAGAGAGAGGGAGGGAGGGAAAGAGATAAAGAGAGAGGAAGAGATAATAACGATAGAGAGGGAGAGAAAGAGGGTCGAGGGAAAGAGAATGAGAGAGGGATAGAGAAAGAGAGACTGTGCAAGAATAAGAGAGGGAGAGGGAACGAGAGAGAGGGAGAGAGAGGGTGCAAGAATAAGAGAGGGAGAGAGATAAAGAGAGAGGGAAAGAAAAATTGTTGGGAGAAAGAGGAAGAGAAAGAGAGAGAGAGAGGGGGAAGGGGAGAGAGAGAGGGAGAACAAATTACACAAATTTGATAAGTTGGAACCATGCTTTTAAAAGGGTCTTAGTCTAACCTTCCAGAGATGTTTAAAAATCGTTTACCAGTTTTTATGTCGGTTTTCTGTTGGTTTTCTCTGCTGTTCTCCCTCAAATAAAGGTAATTTCACTAGAGATGCATTACGTCTGAGCTTACATAAATATAATTTTTTGAGTAATGACATTCAATAAGGATGAATGATGCATACTTTCTTTAAGTGTCTTTTTTGAAGTGTTAACGAAACTCGATCCTCTTAAAGGAGCTCAAGATTTTTTTAGAAGGATTTATATTTGAATGAAAGATAAAGCGTGTTGAGAGACGGAAGTTTGTTTCGATACATTTGTTCTAACAAATAAATTTAAATAAGCTATGAGATTGGAAAATATGAAAGTATCTATTATGTATTGTTTTCTTAAGCAATGAAGTTGAATTGCTGATCGGGAAAGACTGAAAATATTTCATAGATATTCTTTCTTTTTCTCTTAAATTAGTATTTATTAAATACATTTTTACCCATTAAAATAAGCTAAGATTTCATAGATATCCCTACTCTTTTTGTTATATTTAGAGTTTCTTGAAAGACATTTTTTTCCATAAAAATAAGCTAAAATTTCATAGATATCCCTTCACCTAGTAATGTCTTAATCCTGACCAATCAAGTGAAAGAATAGATTTTCAGGCAATCCTTTTATTTACAGCCGTTATATGTGCATAAGAGCAATTTGCTCTAATCAAGTGTAAAATATTTTGTATTCATACCATTTGGAAGTTGATGTTTATACAACAGTCGAAGGTTGACGGCTTATCGTGAAATAGATTTTCCATCAATTCAGATAAATAACTCCACCAGAAACTAACAGGTTGTTTGTTGACACGGCTACTCCAGATGGAGCATAATTCAACAGTCCGCAATCTTAGAAGTCTCTCTCCACCTTAAACCCTCTCCCTGCATTTTATCTCTGTTTAATCTCCGCCTCTTATTTTACACTGGTCCACTTGAGCTCTCTATCGCCCAATAGCCATTCAGCAAAATGCCACCTTATGGTCACCAGCTGATCTTAGGAATATCCGTCAATGATGCGTCCTCGTAACTGACCGTTCTGAAACACGTGTTGACCATAGTACCTCATCATTGTGAAAAATTTAGCATCCAGAGGGCATGACATTCTTAACCCTTGAAGGTGCAATAATGTCAACTGACACCTCTAATAACTAGATTCTACGACCACTCGGCGATAAGAAGACCCCATCCATTTGGTAATCTGGAGACATTTAACAATTGAGGCGTTTAACACGTAATGACAAGGCTGAAAGCCACTTTTCAGGAAGGGGAAAGGTGGAAGTTACATCCACATATAAATTCAGTGTTTATTAAATACATTCTTTTAACCTGAAATAAGCTTTGTAGAATTTTTATTGATACTCCTTTAATTCTAGATATGCTTTATAATTATTTTATTCTTAATTGCTTTTTAATTATTTTATAATTCTATTATAAAATATCTATACCTTCTTTGACGTACGCTGGATTTGATACACTGCTGTTAATTGTTTTTGATTAAAAGCTTAAATTTTGCCTATTTTCTTTGACAAAAGTTTCTTTCAACAAAGTAATGAGATATTTAGTGAATTTATATGATTCCTTTTATCCAGACAATATGATTGTAGAGCAAAATTATCGCTTTTGAAAAAAGCTTGCATCTTTAAAATATTTATTCTTTAATTCATTCTTAACACATTTCCAGTTTGAATAGTTTTCAGATTAAAACAAAAGTGAAACACAACTATTATCTTCATTTTGAATTTATCAATTCGTCTTTTTGGTATTAGTATTATTTTTTTATTAAAATTTGAAGTATAACTCTATTCTTTTTTGGAATTAATATTATTGTGGAATATAGGTGATATTTCTCTAAAGAAGTATTTCTGCACTGCTTTTGAGAATCTTCCCTGAGATTCAGTTTGCAAAAAGATTCCAGGCAAGAAATATCAGGAAACAATTTTCTTGACTAGTCATCCATTTTCTTACATCGAGCAACTCCATATTTTAAAAATATAATTTCCGATAAGCAATTTAATGATACGGTTACGAATATTTTCTTAAGACAAGGAAAATTTATTTCTTCGTAAGCCACTAATTTCCCAATAAACTCAATGAGTTTCTGCGTTATTGTTAAAATAAATTTGCTCTGCCTTTCATTCCAAGCTACTGATCGCTCACACTTTGCATGAACGTCTACTTTTCCTGATTGCCGAACAAACAAGGCATCTTTTTTGCATAACTTTCAACTAAACGAGAATACGTTGTCATCTGGGGTTAGGAAGGAGAATTAACTCCAACAATTTTCATGAAACCAAATACTGATTAGAATTATGCGCAAATTTTCAACATTTTTCATATTTGAAATAATTTACAAATCAGAAATCTTTTCTCTCGGTTTAAAGGATATTTTGCCCATTTTTTTTATATAATATAAAGATTCTAGGCCCCTCGATACTTGTCCACTGTTCTCCAATTTGTACTTGTAAAAAATTACAATTACAAAAAAAAAATTACCAGAAAATTGCTCTCCACCGTGCATTCTGTGTGAGAAAAACCAAAGCAGATTTTACCAGTCTCAATAATATCATTAGTTGCATGTGCATCATCAGTTACTGATTTTGCTACATCTTGTCATTTTATTTCTTCTTGGCTTCTAAAAAAACTTTTCTCCTAACTAGAAAATGTTTGACATGAAAGTGTTGTAAGCAATCCATCCTCTAAAAAAAGAATTATAACACAACTCTCACACGAGGGCAAAAATTACACTCAAAGAAAAGCAACGCCCACTTGAGTCAGATCACATGACAACAAAAATACAATGGCAAATAGCTGTCTCATCTGGGCAATTATTTGCAATTGCCTTATTGTGGTCATGTGATATTCCTTAGGTAGGGATGGCCCTCTACTGCACAATTGTTGGCCTCGTATGAAAGTGACTAATTCTTAAAAGATAATGAGAATAATTTTCTATCAGAATAACTATTCAAGCTTACTTTATGCAATAGCTTTATTATTTTCCAGGATTTTATTCATAGTACATGTTTAAACATGTAATAAAATTTCATTTTTAATAATTGTTTTTTCATTAATTTTTGATTTCATTCAATTCAACGTTTCTCATTTTATTTTGCTAAAAATACTTTGCAATGTTTCAAATTTTTGTACATGATGTTCAGTATCATGATCATTCTTTGGTATTCTTGTACTAAAGACTTAGTGAATATTTTCATTTTATTATTATTTTCAGTATAATATATTTTTTCTTTTCAACAAAGCTCACCTATATCTGTTACAAACTGAATAAGCTCCAAATCAGCTCTAGAAACGGATCTTGGAGTGTTAATGTATCAAATAAGTAAGATATTATTTCAAAATTGAAGTCAACAATTCATAAAGTGTATGATTAGAAAATTCACTGCAATTTGTTACCTTCTTACACATCACTTACATCTCTTTCATATTTTTATTCTAATAACTGATTTTCCTTTAACATTTGTATGGTTACGTTATTTAAAGCATTATTCGATAATGTTTTTAAATATTCCTGCATTTTTGATTTTTTAGAAATTTGCTCTCATAGGTTTCATTCATTCTCAGATTAATTTGAATAATAACTGATAATATTAGACAAAACTTAATTGCTATATCCTCTTAATTCGAAGTAGTTTTTAAATAAATTAAAGAATATGTTTAGTTCTTACTATGCAATTCCTTTAAACATTGTTCTGAAGATTCAAATGATTTCCGAAGAATTGCTTTATGTTCAGAACATCTTTTAAATACAGTGCAGAATATACACATCTCATCAGACGGTTTGCTCGAATGTTATTATTGTTCTTCTTTCTTCTCTTTCTGAAAAAGATGAACAGGATTTTGTATATATTTTAAAGTTTGGAATTCAGTGGAAAAAATATCTCAATCAAATTCGATTTAAGATTTTAAGATGAAAATTCCTATTTGAAAAGCATACATAATTTATAAAAATATGCTAATTTGAATAGTTTAAAGGTTCAGAAGCTTTTCACAGATAATTAAAAACAGCATTAGTTAGTTGTTATTAAAGTACGACGGAAGTAAAATATATTTATTCCAAAGTAAAAAGTCTTTTGGCGAAGGTTTTGGCTTGAATTATGCCAATGCGTAGGTTGAATTCCGCCAAGGATCGAACTTGCGATATTCCGATTTGCAGTCGAGTGACTTAACCACTATACAAAAGTTATCACCGATGCTTAGTGGCAGTTACTGGTTTATTAAGATGTCACCACAAACTTTACAAGTATAAACTAAATTTAGAAGAGCAACAAAACGTAGTGATGCCACTTAGGCTAAAAGAAACTATACTGCATTATTAGCTGGCTTGCTTGCTGCAAAAGTTATAGCGTAGTCTTCTACAAGCAAGATATTTTGTTTTCTCTGTTAAGTTCAAAATGAATAACAGCATTAGTTAGTTGGAAAGAAGTCTTCTATAAGGAAAGATATCTTCAAAGAGAATTTGTTTCAACTATAACGACAAAATGAGTAACAACGTCAATTACTCGATGCGTAGTTTTCGCACAAAATACTTCATAGGCGTTATTTCTATTTGGCATTAAGTAGGATCAAACTCCGAACCTTTTGGTTGGTAGCGCGATAACATAACCACAAGACTAAAAGTGGCCACTCAGTCTTGAGGATGTTATCTGGCTTATAAAGCTTCCACACAACACTCCCTACCCAGTGAGAGGTGAGACGAACGATATTTTTGTTGCTGTTTAGAGGTGATCTCGTTGGTCGTTGGATTTTTAAAGCGTCTTACCCGTTTTTTGGTTGGCTGATTATTAATCAGCTTCATTTTTTTATTGGCTGAATATTTATCAGCTTCATTTTTTATTTAATTCATTGGCTGATTCTTTATCGCCATTTTTTATTGGCTTATTATTTATCACTATTTTTTTAAAAAAAACGTTTCTGGTAGAGGGCGCAACAACAGTTGAATGAAAGTTGCATATTTTTATATTTATTTTCATCGTCCTAGGTCACCAATGTTGCTATTGGCGATGGCTAGACCAAAACTCGCGATCTTATGATTGGTAGACAGATAACATGACCACAAGACTAAAAATGATCACTCTATCTTGATGATGATATCTGGCTTATAAAGCTTCTACTATAGTATTAAATATAAATGAAATCTTTCCAGACTGTCTCTGAAAATCAACTTTTGGCTCTATGAATATCAAGAATTGAATATGTTTTATATTCTCTGTAACTATTTTTCTCTTCAATATTTTTCCAGTACTTATTTTAATTCGCTTCATTGAGATTATTTTTAAAATTTCTGGGAAAAACAGAGGTTGAGCATGTGTCTTCTGAACGGACGATGAGTTTATGGCATAATGTCTTGGCTGGAATTGTGCCATTGCGTAGGTTGAATTCCGATAACGATTGAACTCGCGATCTTCCAATTTGCAGCCGAGTAACTTATCCACTATACAAAAGGGATCACCGATATTTAGTGGCAGTTATTGGCTAATTAAGATGTCACCACAGGTTTAATTAAAATTTTCTACAGTTCAAAATTCTTTAAAAAAATCTTTACATTGGTTTATGCTATAGAATACAAGTTTCGTTTTGAAATTATGATGCAATGCCAAGTAATCTTATGAATACTCAGTGGTCGTCTTTTCCACATTTTCAAAGAAGTTAGTGATTGGATATTTGTAGTGGAAGTTTTATAAGTCATATAACATCCTCAAGACGGAGTAATTACTTTTAGTCTTGTGGTCATATTGTCTGGCTGCGAACCATAAGCTCCCCAGTTCGATCCTAGCAATCGCCAACAGCAACATTGATGACCTAAGACAATGGACCCCCCCCCGCAAATTTCTTTTAACTGTTGTGGAGATAAATAATCAGCTAAACAAAAAATAATGGGTAAGGCGCATAAAAAAAATTCAACAGCCAATAAGATCCCCCCTACAACAGTAATACACACACACACACACACACACACACACACACACACACACACACACA
>JAPMOQ010015762.1:707659-726676 GCA_026543055.1 Argiope trifasciata | reverse complement strand
ATACATACATACATACATACATATATATATATATATATATATATATATATATATGTATGTATGTATGTATGTATGTATGTATGCATAAACTTTTTTTTGCAGAATTCAAAGTATTTATTTCTAAGTTACCTAGTATTAAAAATTTAATCTTTTAACAATGGAATGGAAAAATATAACTGCCACATAAAAAATTTATAATGAAATGATGCTAATTACATAAAACATTCAAAAGATTGTTGTTGTTTATGGCACTTGCCGTATATAAGTCCGCTGACAAAGTGAGTGATTATAATTTAAGCCGCGTTTCAGCGTCTCTTGTTTCAATGGCGTCATCTAGGGTCAAGAGTACGTCTTAGCTACTCATGTGTCAGAGCCTTTTCCACGCGGCGGACTTCATTATTACATTTCATTCACTCATTCACAAATCGTAATTAAGACCTTAATCAGAGAACGACCACCTCTAATACAGTGTTCCCCAGTAGTAACGTGTTCGACTTGGATGACTTTGTGGCTATGATGGATTCATACTCGCACCAATCACCATGTACACGGAGGGTGTTCGACAGGAGGCGTTTATGAGTTATTGCGCTAATATGTGTTGAAAATTAATTCCACGAGAGGGCACTCAGCACTTCTTCCCGTGTCAGAGGGGAGAGGGCAGAGAGTTCCCGACAGCAAGAGGATCCGGACGTCCATCCGCCGAGAAGGGTCGCAACCGGAAACCGTTGAGACATGATCCTCTTCCAAGGTCCGAAACTGGAATTCTTGTGTCAAAGAATTCATCTACAAATGCTCAAGGTGCCACGCGTTGGTTGGAAAGAGCAACTCAACATATATACTGTTCATAAAATTAAATTGTGAATTAATGGAAAAAAGGCATAACTTTTCTAATAAAAGGAAAGTCTGATCTATCATCCAGGGTCACCTATTTTTCAGTTAAAATTTGTCTTCAATTTCAATTTTCTAAAAACTTTAATTTTCATAAAAATTCTTCATCGTGATTGTGGTATCTCAAAAACTAATAAAGATATTTAAGTAAAAATTTCAGTGTGTGTATTAAATAATATGAGCAATGAAATCAATGAAATTTTTTTTGTTGGTGACATACTATTTCATTTATAGGTGTTTTTAGAAAAATTAGATTGTGAATTAATGGAAAAAATGCATATATACGTATATTTTTATCCGTCTGTAGTTATTTGATTTTGAAAAGTTAGGAAATAAACTTTCATAGATGGCGCTAGACAACTAGCGCGAGTGTAATCAAAAGAATTATGACATTTACACCATGACATTTCAATCAATTATTCATCAATGAAACTTCATTTATTAAAATCCTCTTATTTTAATAATTCAATAAACGAATGATCTAAACCAGTGGACTAATGCATTAAAACCCATCACACTCACATATGTGACTGAAAGTGTAGAATTACATAACATAAAGCCATCCTGTGCCCTCTGGTGCCTATAACAAAAAGTTATCTAACATTTTGGAAGGGCACATAATTTAATCAAAGAAAAAAAAAGGGGAAGAAAGAATTAAAAACAATAAAGAAAGACAGAGACGACAAACCATCCAGGTATATTCAGAGAGAATCCCATTGGTGTCAAATCCTACGCCACTGCATTCAAATTTTTGATGAGGTAATAACTGAATGGAGGGAATAATAATACTTAAAACAAATTCTGACAATGGATTAAACTTACAGGGAAATGAGAATGCTAACTAAAAAGAAATGATTAATAAATTACATCGAGAACATCTATGTGATATGTATCAGCAACTAAACAATCACTGTAGAGTCTGTCTGGGTCCTGTGCTTTTTTTGCTTCTAGAAAACTTCACTTTTAAGGGATTTTAGAGCACTTTTTGTTGTAATTTTGATTGGTGTTTAAGTCTCAGCTGTTGTGTAGCCTTGATGAGGTCTTGGTATTTGTGAATATGGTTTACTATGGAGTGGACCTTGCTGCGTGAACGGATATTCAATGCAACTCTCCTGTACTATTCTTCCTCAAGACGTTGCTCTGGCTTTTTCATGTGCCATGAGGGAGTCAGTAAGCATTCGGCGGCATACAGACAGTCAAACGTTTTTAACCTATTTGGTTCAAAATTTGATAACAATGCAAAATTTAGAGGTTAAAATGAGCCAAATTTCTTCCGCCAAGGTTTTTTGTAATTATAAAGTTCATTTGTACTCGAATAACAAGCCGGGTAGGTTTCTTCTAATTGGAATTTATTCAAAATTTAATAGAATTTTAGAAATTTGATTTTAAGGTTATGTATCAAATTTTATCCCGGCAGCTCAAAGCGCAGAGTTTTGTAGTTATTATGTTCAAAGACAAACATAATTCAGACACTGTGATTTTTGAATTCAAAGAGTTCAGAAATGTACAGATTCGTTAAAGACTCAAGCTCAGATTTTTTTTGATTATTAGGATCACAGAGTTTTTCTATTCTTCAATACGAAAAATTAAAAAAAAAAAGTAATGGATAAAGTCATATTTTAACAGATCGAGGAGTTAGAAAGAGCGTTCGAAAGATTAAGTTAGTTTTAAGAAGCACTGAAAAATCACAAGTAAATTTCACTTGAAAGCAAATGAAACACAAGAAAAAATGTTATGTAACAAAAGAAACTTTGTAACAAACAGGAAAATAATCTTAAAAGCTTTTATCTCTAAAGGTTGAGAATAGAGATAGCTTCGAATAAAGTTCCTGATACAGGGTTGAGTATCAGGGCTGTATCAGGGATGAGTTATTTCATTAATATGTGAGGGAAAGTGCAGTATTACCGATAGTCAAGCATTTTTTTGTATTTAGTTCAAAATTTGATGAGAATTTATATTTTAGAGGTTAAACTCATGAGCCAAATTTCCTACATCTAGCTGTTTTGTAATTATAAAGTTCATTTGTATTCGAATAACAAGCCAGATAGGCTTCTTCTAATTGAATTTTATTCAAAATTTAATAGAATTCAAGAAATTTGATTTTAAGGCCATATATTAAATTTTATCCTAGCAACTCAAAGCCCTTTTTAGTTATTATGTTCAAACACTGTGCTTTTTTAACTCAGAGAGATCTGGAATGTAGAGATTCTTTAAAGTCTCAAGCTCAGATTTGTTTTGAAAATTACAGAATTTTTATATTCTTCAATACGTGAAATTAAAAAAAACAGTCATGGAAAAAGTCATATTTTAACAGATCGATGACTCAGAAAACGCGTTTGAAAAAGTAAGTTAGTTCTAAGAAGCACTGAAAAGTCATAAGTAAATTTCATTTGAAAGCAAACGAAGTATAAGAAAAAATATTATAGAATAAATAAAACATTGTAACAAGAATGAAATAATCTTAAAAGCTTTTATCCTTAAGCTCTTATCAGAGATAGCTTTAAGTAAAAAATAGAAAAAGGAAAAGAAATTTGGTTTTTTGAGCTGTTCAGTTTTCCAGAGGCATAGTTATATATAAACGTGGGAGGAATATCAAAGGAATTATTACTTTTTTGAATATAATTAAATGTTTTATACCATTTCATGCATTCATGTAAAAATTTGCCATCGCTAGAAGCTAATAAACTTTTGTCTTGTCAAAGAGGAATATGATCCTAATTATTTTAATAATGACTTTTTGTATAAAATCGGAATTTGTTTAAATTTTTCCCTTATAAAATGATATTTTAGTGCTGCTGGATATTTAAAATGCTGGATCAGACAAAAATTTTAAAAAATCAAAAAGACTATTATCAGACAAAAATTTATATTTGAGTAAAAATTATTTTGAAAAAAAATATATATTAAAGAAATTCGGATAAATATTTGAATTTTCTATATTCAATTTATATATATATATATATATAAATATAAAAATGAAAATTCTTGATAAATTTATTTTAATTGCAAATTTCGATGATATTTTAAGATATGAAAAACATTTGTAACTGTATAAAATTAAAGATATGAGATCTTGACCCGTATTATTTCAAGCACACGCTGTAATGTTTATGTAAATACCTCCATTAGTTTTTGAGATATCATGTTAACGGTTTAGAATTTTTATGAAAATTAAAGTGTTGAGAAAACGGAAGTTCAAGACAAATTTTAACTGAAAATTATATGAGCTTGAATGATAGGTCAGGCCTACCTCTTCCTAGAAAAGATAAACTGTTTTAAAAAGAGGAAAGTCTGAAATACAAAAAATAACAATTAAAAAAAATCGAAATTATGGTCGATAACCAGCGTTTTCAACAGAGTCGGATACATTAAATGAAAAAATGAACTAACTGTGCTAGTATACAACGTAAGAAATAATCATCTGATAATTGGGGCAAATAATATTCGTAACTTAATAGTATTATTAACTTAATGATTTGAGCTTAATATAATAACTTTAACTTGATAATTATTAATAATTATACGTAATAGCTTTTGAATAATAATTAATAACTAAATCTCTTCCATTACTGAAGGTGAAGTTAGGGTCAAATAAAACGCGTCTATTTATAGTTAATGAACGGTAATTGTATAGTTCATATAAAAACAAATATCATAATCTTCTGTCATTTGTTGGTTCAAGTTGCTAAAAGGCAATATTTAACCTTCAATTTCCTTATTTTGTTCAATCTCTAAGACGAGTTGAACACGGTAATTCTCTAACATTTTTCAGGAAAAGAAACACAATCTCAGTCTTAGCGGGGAATAGCTGGTATTTCTCATTCATATGTCAAATAATGAGCATCTAATTATTTCTTTTAAAAATATTGGATGTTTAGGCTTATTAGAAATAAATTATTTTTTTTACCAATCTGTATGGCGCGGTTATTGAAATTAAGAGAACAAATGATGTTACCAAATTCGTTTGATGTAACTGAAATAAAAGAGTCAAATATCTTTTAATTATCTTGAGTTAATGATATGGAAATTAAGATGACAAATTCCTAAATAGTAATTATCAGCTCATGAGTTCTTAGTAAATTAAGGTATCCGACTACGTTTATACACACTAATTATCAACCATATTGGGGATTTTTAAAAAAATTCTTATTATTTCTTGTAGTTCAGTCTTTCTTCTTTTTAAAACAGTTTATCTTTTCTAGGAAGAGGTAGGCCTGACCTATCATTCAAGCTCATATAATTTTCAGTTAAAATTTGTCTTTTACTTCAATTTTCTCAAAACTTTAATTTTCTTAGCAATTTCCCACCGTTAACATAATATTTCAGAAAATAATAGAGGTATTTATATAAAAATTTCAGTGTGTGTTTTAAATAATATATGCAATGAAATGAATCCAAAGTTTAATTGTTGGTGAAATTCTTTTTCATTTATAGAGCTTTTAGAAAAATTAAGTTGTAAATACACCGAAGAGCCATTACATTATGACCACCCTCCATCTATGAGAATGGGCTTGCCCAGGAGCAGAACCACTGTGCGTGCGTGGTTGATATTGGAGTATATAAAACGGATATGCAGTGTCTTTCTAAACATAGTGCGATTAGCCACATAATGGGAAAAGCAGCGGATTTATCAGACTTTGATAAAAGTCAAACCGTTATGGCTCGGTGACTTGGAACATCAATATCAGAAAGTTATTGATGTTATTGATGGAACATCAATATCGGCGCGTTTAGTGGGCTGTTCACGTGCAGTTGTTGTGAGCACATATCAAAGGTGGTGCAGGGATGGTGAAACGGCAAGTCGTCGGCCAAAAGTGTGTCGTCCACGGCGCATTGATTCCAGAGGAGAGCAGAGATTGCTATGCATTGTTCGCCGTGACCGAAGGGCTACAACAGCCGAAATCCCCACCAGCTACAACAGTGGTGACCCAGGCAATGTTTCTCAACACACTGTGCAGCGTACATTGTCGCGTATGGGCCTACGCTGCCGGAGGCCGAAGCATGTTCCTGCACTAACGGAACGTAATCGCCAGATGCGTCTGCTATGCGCCAAGAAACATCGGAATTGGACACCAGAGGAATGGAAGAAGGTTGCATGGTCCGACGAATCACGTTTTCTGGTCCATCACTTCAACGGGCGTGTGAGAATACGCCGATTTCCAAATGAACCCCTTGCTCCCGAATGCGCAGTTGGACGGAGACAAGCCGGTGTGGGGGTATTATGGTGTGGGCATTGTTTTCATGGAGCACATTAGGACCCATAATCCCCATAGAACAATTTTTCACATCTGGAAGTTACGTGAACATGGTTGCAGACCAGGTTCACCCATTCATGGCAACAGTGTATCCTGCGGGGGATGGCGTGTACCAACAGGATAATGCACCATGTCATAAGGGTGGAATCGTCACGTATTGGTTCGAGGAACATTCCAGTGACTTTCAAGTCATGTCTTGGCGCCCAAACTCACCTGACATTAATCCAATAGAGAATTTGTGGTCCTACTTGGAAAACCAAATTCGTGCTGCCAAGCTACCCCCTCGCAATATGAGGGAATTGCAGGACCAGTTGGTGTGCGCTTGGTACCAGATACCTCAGACTACCTATCAGCACCTTGTGGAATCAATGCCACTGCGGGTGCCAGCAGTTTTGAGGGCTAAAGTGGATCCTACATGTTATTAGCAGGGTGGTCATAATGTAATGGCTCTTCGGTGTATATGGAAAAATGCATAAATATGTATATTTTTATCCATAACTTCTTTGCATCTCAGGATTTTTCTTACATTTTTGTTCATTTAATTCATCATTAGATTCTATAACTTGTGTGCAAAGAAAAATAGTATTGCTGGATTACAATTTTATATAGAGTGTTAACCGTTTTGGTTCAATTTCATTAGAAATAACTACAAATTTTCCTGTTTCCCAAAATATATTATGCTTTCAAATAATTTCGTTGTATTTATAGTATTTTGTATTACAATTGACTACACATCTAAAAGCCATAGTTTTAAATAGTTTTTAAAAAATCCAATTTTTCGAAAAGTTTCCTTGGATCGTAGTCGGATGCCTTAAAATTCCCCACCGTTCACATGATATCCCCAAAATTAATCGAGGTATTTACACAAAAATTTCAGCGTGTGTTTTAAATGAATATTGGCAATGAAATGAATCAAAAGTTTTATTGTGGGAGAAATACTTTTTCATTTATGGGTGTTTCTAGAAAAACTAAGTTGTAAATTTATGTTAAAAGGCATATATGTGATTATTTCTACCCATAACTTTTTTTATTTCAAAATTGTGCCTATATTTTGGTTCATTTCATTCAACATTGTATTCTATAATTTGTATGCAAAGAAAAATAGGATCTCTGCATTACAAATTCATGTAATGTGTAAACCGTTTAAATTAAATTTCATTAAAATGTACTACACATTTATCATTTCTCAAAATATATTATATTTTCAAATAATTGTTTTTATATTTAGAGTATTTTTAATTGACAATACATCTAAAAACCATAAATAGTTTCTATAAAATCCAATTTTTCAAATTTTTTTCGTTGAACGTAGTCGGATACCTTAACCTGGAAGTATTTTCTAGGATAAACATAGAAGAAAATAGAAAGAAAATAAAGGAGGGTTTTTTAAAAAAAAATCTCAATTATACTTTTAATGAGAAAATTAAATAATTTTGATCTTTAAGAGATTTTCTTATAAATTTATCACTATAAATAATAAAAATGAATGTATGTGCAACTGTGCATATGCTGTTGGTTCTGCATGGGTCAAGCCTTTAACTTAAAGCTACCGAATTACGATGCACACATATATTTTTTGGAGAGTTCCCCTTAGAGTGAAGTTTTCAAAGCTTAATTAGAATTTTGATTGATTGAAAATTCTACTGAATTTTGTTTTGGTATTTCCCAGGATAACTTCCAAGCCAATTTTTGAACGAAAACAATTTAAATTTTTTTTTAGACAATCTCAAAATGTTCACCTCTATATGTATGTGCTCTATGGACCAAGCTGTTTGATTTAAAGTTAAGAAAATTTGGTACACACATATACAGTTTTTGGAGAGTGGATGTATGCACCTCAGAGGGGATTTTTGGAAGTTTAATTAGAATTTTGATTGATTAAAAATTATAATGAATTTTGATTTTGAAGTTTTCCGTCACAACTTCCACATCATTTATTGAGCAAAAAAATTTTACACAGCCTCAAATTGTAAAGAAAATTTGCCGTTGTGATTTTAATTTAATAGTCATGAAAAGTTTTCCTAAATTTTGTTAATTTTTTAATTTTTTAAAAAAATGTCTAACAATAGACCATAAGGTTACCATGGAATTCAAATTGTTTTCATCTTGTTATAAAATATTGAATATCCCAATTTTTTTCTAGTGCTGAAAATTAAAGAAGAATGATTTTCTTTTTCTTTCTATATTTATTTTATATACAAAATTGTATTTTTGCATTTTGAATTAATTTATGAGATGAATAAAACATTGAATTATACCACAAATTTTAAAAGAGCAATGACATATTTTTAGCAATGATTTATATCTTTGAATTGGTATTTTTTAAAAAATGTTCCTGTACAGAATGAACAGGCACATAAGTATGACAATCAAAATGACTCGAATTTAATTTCTGATAATTTGACAGATTCATATTAGTTACAGCTATATCTAAGCTATTGAAATGAAAGTAAATATTATCACTAATCTCAATGGACATATACACGACTTTAATGAATAAAATATAATATATTATTTTAATTCTTATCTTTAATACCAGGATTTTGCAGTTGAATTTTTCTAAATTTTATTTAGTTTTTTACTTTTCAAATCAATCAAGTTCCTTCGTATTCAGACAGTAGGACAGATAAAATTTAGTAGAAATTTATAAATTTTGTATATATATCAAAATTACTGGAGATCTTTTTTGCCATACTTTCATTTTTTATATTTCGTATACAAAAAAAGTGACCATCATTGAAAAAAAAGCATTTTTTATTACGTTTAGAATTTCAAATATTTTATTTAGATTTTTAATTTTGATTATTTGAAATGATGTAATAGTGAAATTCTTTATCTCTAAATACGTTCTAACACAATTACCATATATCTAGTTTTTCTTTCAATTAGTTTGGTTAATATTTGGATGCTTAAATGACGTTGCAGATAACTTTCATATTCTTTTCATTTATATATGAAGGCAAAGTTAAATGATGATAATTCTTATCATCAATTGAATAATTGAATGAGTGACAATAATTTTTATCATCGATTGACTAATCGAATGAGGAAAAATAATTCTTATTATCAATTGATTAATTGAATGAGTGACAATAATTCTTATCATCAATTGAATAATTGAAGAAATGACGATAATTCTTATCATCAATTGAATAACCGAATCAGTGACAATAATTCTTATCAATAATTGAATAATTGAAGGGCTGACGATAATTCTTATCATCAATTGAATAGCTGAATGAGCGACGATAATTCTTATCATCCAATGTTTTAAAAGTAGATGATTTACTTTCGCATTTTTTCCATAAACATGCATATTTGTTTATTCATTATCAAGTATTTTATTGAAAAAGATCAAGATGTGATTCAAAAGAATTCCTTCTTTTATTTGAAGAAGAGACAACTTCAAATAAAAGAAAAAAGTTATTATCAGAAAAGATAAAAGTTAAGAATTTTTTCTACATATTAGCAAATGGTATTTTCTAAGCTATTCCTATTTATTAAATGAAAATTCGCGCTTTTTTTGAGCATCCATTAGCCCTTATAAATTAAAATACAATTAACCATCAAAATAAGACACTAAAGTGAAAAAAATAATTTTAAATTTAAGTACTCTAATTTTTAGATTAAATATTCAACGTAATTTAACCAAATAAATGCTTCTTAAACAGTTTTTACCAATTCTAAAATATAAAATTTCGATACATTTAGCGTCTCAAAACTTTTATTTCAACATTCAAAGCAAACAAATAATGTTTTAAAAGCGTTTCAAGATTTGTATTCTTAAATTCTTTGAAATGTAAATTTATCCAATGTTTTTATTTATTTGCTACAGAAAAAAAAAAGAATCTAGTTTAAAAGACAAAATAACTGTAAAAGTTTTCTTCAAATTCTATATTTATTTCAGAAATTTAACACAAGAATTCTTTTTGAAATCCAGTTGTATTATCTCGAAAGGCAACATTTTCTGGGTTTTTCCTTTCATGTTTCAAAATTAGAAATAAAAGCTAATATTAGGTAATTTTATTGTTAAAATTATGTTAATGAATTCGATAAAACTTTTTCCAGAATTAGTTGTTAATGCTTTTGAATTTTTTTAAAATTGTGAAAAAAAGCTTATTCCTTAATATTTAACTGGCATCCCATTTTTTTTTGCCAAGCATTGTAAACATCTTGAATTTCAATTCTCTCTGTCTTTTTGTATGCTTTTACGTATTAGTAGAACTGAAAAACGAAATTGAAATGGTAATTGAAAAATTACTTAATTTTTGTATTTCAAAAATTATGTATTAATAGTTTTATTTTTTATTTTTGTGTGCTTATTATATTCATACAGGGCGGCCATTAACTAAATTTCCCTACTTGACGGCGTCTGCAGCTAAAAATAATGAATAAGTAGTTTAAAGTCGAGTCTCATGCTTATCAAAAATTATACTTCTTTTGGTATGCTTGTATTTAATGGACGTATATTCCCAAATGTTGCAATTTCCATATTTCTCTAAGTGGAATGTTAAAAATATCTTATCAATAAAAATCTCTTATTCCCGTATATTGAAATAATGGCTTTGTAGAACTAAATACAATGCTAGAATCTCATTTTAGAAACTAAAAATCTAAAATACAGCTTATGCCATTAAGTAACTTCCCCTTCTTGGTGGCATCTCCAGCTAAAAATAATGAAAGAAATGGAACCACATTTTATATATAGACTATGGAAGGCATGGGAAAGCGATTTCCACAGAAAAATTTAGTACCAAAAGTTGGTGATAGGGGAAATAATGGTAAATTGGAAATAAAGTTATGAAGGACTCATGAAATTCACAGAAAATATTCTTTCATTCCTCAATTTCAGGGACCGTTGGACGCCGTGCAGCATGTTCAATATGCTGACCTTCTTTGTGTATAACATTTTGTAAACGCTGTATGACGTATTCCACTGCTGCGTGTGAACTGTCAGTTGCGATCTTCATAACAGACGGTCTTATGTTCTGCGCATAGGACATACATGTTTGTTTAAGGTATCCGACTGCATTTGAAGCAAAATTTTTGAAAAACTATTTAAAACTATGGTTTTTAGATGTATTGTAAATTGTAATACAGAATACTATAAAAGCAAAAATATTATCTAGAAATATATAATTAATTTTTGAATTTATAATATAATTTATATAGTTTTAGAAATAGGAAAATTTATAGTACATTTTAAGGAAATTTAACCAAAACGATTTACATTCTACACAAAATGTAAATTCAGCCATCCTATTTTACTTTGTACACTAGTTATAGAATATCATTACGAATGAAATGGACCAAAATCTCAGAAAACTCTTGAGATGCAAGGAAGTTATGGGTAAAAATATTCGTATATATGTATTTCTTTCTATAAATTCACAACTAAATTTTTCTAAAAACCCCTATAAATAAAAAATATTTTACCAACAATAGAACTTTTGCTTCATTTCATTGCCCACATTATTTAAAAAACACGTTGAAACTTTTATGTAAATACTTTTATTAATTTTTGAGATATCATGTTAACGGTAGCGAATTTTTATGAAAATTAAAATTTTGAGAAATCTGAAGTGGAAGGCAAATTTTTACTGAAAAATCTGTGACCCTGGATGATAAGTCAGGCCTTCCTTTTCCTAGAAAACATAAATTGTTTTGGAGAAAGGAAAGTGTGGACCACAAGAAATAACAATAAAACAAAATTCGCTAATGTGGCCAATAACCAGCGTTTTTAACGTAGTCGGATACCTCAAAAGTCGCCACAGCGTTACACTGTCTAATGTAGAATAGTTTTACTATTAAAGCACTCTGAGCGAAGGTAAGGCTTATATGAGGAACACATGAACTATCAATCATAAACAGCAGTCAAAAACACATTGCTAGTCTAGAAAGAACTGCTAACAAGTCGTTAGCTCTTCCATTTTTTTTACAAGGAATGCTTGCAAATTCTCATTTCGGGATGATTTATGCAAAATTCTTAGTGCATGCGTGACATCTGTGCCAATATTTCTCCTATCGGCGACATTTAGTACTAATTCTTTTCTACAGAATTTATTTTCCCGTGTTTCCTGCAGTCTTTATAAGAAATGCGGCTTCATTTCATTCATTAGTTTTAGGTGTAAATGCCGACAAAAAGAGAAAGTTATTTAATGGCCTCTTTGTATAATATAAAAATGATTTTGTTGATACATTTTTTTATGAAACGAACATTAGTTTTTTTCCTGCATAAGGGCGGATTTTTACTAATAGGATATTACAAGTGGTGATCGAAAAAAGTTTGAAAGACACAGATAAAATGCTTTATTAACAATAGACATACGATACGAAAGGTAAGTAGGAGACATATTCACTTCTCTACTTAATCATTAAACATGTTGAGACATACATCACACCACAGGACCAATTTGTTTAACCCTTCTTGGTAATAATAAAGTCCATGGCTATTGAATCAGATTCTCGGCTTCTTTTTGAGCATCACGGTCTAATATGAACCTTGTTTGGGATAAGTGTTTTCTGCCTATTCTTATGTTTCTAATATAAGAATAATGATCGTGAATATTCATGTGCTCCATAGAATGCCTTATAAAAATTGCATTTAAAGATTTTTCTTTAAAAATTCCTATAAACTTCCTAAAATTTAAGAGTTTCAAGTATAGCTATTTATGAATTTTCTAAAAACCTCTAACTGCAAACCAAATTAATGACACACATTAAACGTTTTGAGAAGCTGTTTAAATACTTCATTAGTGCCAACCTAATAATTATTCAACTTCCGACCTCTAATGAAGAGTTTAACAGCGCAAGACTTGCATCCAGAATTAACAGATCCCTCAACTTAATTCTGCTTTCACACCTCAATATAACATTTCCTGATAAATGATGGCAACGTAAATGCTGAAAAGCAGAGTTCATATCGTAAAACTTTCGTTATATCTCATTTAAATAGAAAACCCATTTCATCGTATTCTGTCACATTTTACAATAATTGCTATGCATCGTGATGAAAGCAATTAAGAGTAGCCATTTCCCCATTTCAAATGAAATAAGACGTCCGCAAGTAGTGATACTGCAATTAATGAATTTACTGATACTGCAAGCATATGCATAGAAAGTAATATTAAGAACTGTAAACTTGTTTTAATTAAGGGCTGGTAATTAATTGAAGTGTTTAGTTAATTTCGAATGTAAGAGATGGTGAAGGCCTTTAAATCTAATCAAATCTGGTAGAATTTTAACATCCGATGATACAAGTTCTCGTCAACATTCTTTAGGTGCCTTAAAGGCCTCTGACAAAACGCTATTTTTCTCTGGGAATGCAAGTGTTAGGTTTGATGCTTTTTAAGTGTTCCGTATCTTAACCAAATACACGATGGACATGGTGCATTCTTTGTGTATCAAAGTTTGACTTATTTTATCAAATTTTAACTTATTTGTGTGGCACTGACAGGGCCGGCCATTTGAGGGGTGCGGCAGATGCAATGCACCCTGTCCCAGCCGATGAATTGGGTCCTACCGTGATTTAGAATTAAAATAGGGTTCTGCACAATAATAGCTTTTACACATTCTGAAAGTATACAAACTTGATACTACATGATTTGCTGAGAGTAGACGGACGCCGATATTAGGCAATCACTGTCGTGACACCAACAAACGGAGGGGATGGGTGTTGATTTATGAGAAAATAACCCCCCTTCAAACATGCTAAGACAGAGCGCTGCTACTTCTGGGCTCTAAGGCTGGGTTCAAACGGATTGGTAAATCATTAGTTATATACTTTTTTCTGGATAAAATATACTATTTTTTATGCGTGCATCTATGTGTACTTGTTTATATTAAGTTGCTCAAACAAAAAGCAAAATGAAGATAAATCAAATGATCAATTACTAGCAATGCACATTGTATTATTGCCTTGCCGGCCTTTACCGGAACGAAAAGAACCAAGGAAGAAGTTTAAGGTATCCGACTACGTTACAAACATGGGTATTAGACCGCGTTGGTGATTTTTTTTTAAAAAGTGTTATTTCTTGTAATTCAGGTTTTCCTCTTTACAAAACAATTTATCTTTTCTAGGGAAAGGAAGGCCTCACCTATCATCCAGAGTCACAGTTTTTTAAACTAAAATTTGTCTTTAAATTCAGTTTTAATTTTCGTAAAAATTCTTCCCGTTAACATGATATCTCAAAAACTGAAAGATGTATTTACATAAAAATATCAGCGTGTGTTTTAAATGATGTGGATAATGGTTTAAACCAAAATTTTTATTATTGGTGAACCTCTTTTTCATTTATAGGTGTTTTTAGAAAAATTAAATTGTGAATGGATGGAGCAAATGCATACATACGTATATTTTTACCCATCACTTCTTTGCATCTCAAGGTTTTTCTTAGATTTTGGTTCATTTCATTCCCCATTATATTCTATGACTGACATGCAAAGAAAAATAAGATTTTTTCATTACAATTTCTTGTAGAATGTTAACCGTTTTGGTTAAATTTCCATTATATTTACTACACATTTTCCTATTTCTAAAAATGTATCATATTTTCAAAGAATGTTTTTGTATTTACAGTGTTTATAATTGACAATGCATCTAAAAACCATAAATAGTTTCGAAAAAATCCAATTTTTCAGAATTTTTCCTTCGAACGTAGTCGGTTACCTTAAATTTAGCAGTCGGTGGACTTGGATATATATGAAGTTCATAGCATATATTATATTCTTGGGTGAATATGCAAAATCAGTAAGTAGATTTACAATCACTCATCTCACCTTTTAGGTAATAACTTATGATATAGCATATAATAATTTGATGATGAATTCTATAAACTGCGTTAAACTGTTAGATATAACCATGTCCAAGCCTAGAAAATATCACTCTGGGTGTAAAAAAGAAAATATTGAATTTTAATTATAATGAGTTATTTCTACATGTATTAATTGTGTTAAAACTTTTATTTACTTTGTCAGTTACTACAGCAAGTGTTGAGTCCTCTGCTAATTAAAATTAAAAATTATCTTTAGTAAATTAAAATTAAAGTCAAGAATTATCTTTGGTCTAGCAACGCTTAAATGCACTCTTTCTTTTTCAATGCACTAAGCATTGAAAAAGAAATTGCAAAAAATTTTAATCTTTTTGAAGTAATTGATGTATTGGCAAAAGCAGAATCATGCATTAATAATATATGTTCGTGTTTTTTCAAAACTTCACAAATAATTAGGGCCCTAAATGGCTTCTTGCACCTGGGCCATTTCATGGAGAAGACCGGCTCTGGGCACCGATGAAGGATCTATAAGTCACGTGATCAAAGCCGGTACATTATGGCAAGAACAGACTCAGATGGTGAAGAAATTGGGTGTCTCACAAAGTCAAAGAACTCAGAAAAATTTCAGTTGTTAAATCTGTAATTGGGGACATTTTGTCATTTTTTTGTATTTAGCTCCACCCTAATGTAAAAAGTTAACATTCATATTATGTAATTAGTGAATTTTCAATGTTTCACAGCTTAGTACCCAACGTACAATGTAATATTTTTTTTCAACTCCTATTATTAGTTCACATTCTCCTTGTATGTATTTATGTATCTTGTTCCAATCGTTTATAAAATATTTTTTATTACTCCATTCAAGTACAAACACATTAAAAAAACTTGTAGTGGATGACGCTTGTAAAAATATCAATTCATTAATTAAATTACTTTTTAATACTTTAAATAGAGGTTTGGTAGTTTGTAGTAAAAATTGAAAAAAAAAGTAGTAGCTCATTCGGTAAAAGGGAAAGATTTCAGTATTTTTCAGGTGATGTTGCCAACACCAAAAGTAGAATGTACTTAAGCTATAAGAGCTAAACATTAAAGACATATCATAATATATTTTATTCAGATAGTGATTTTAAAATTCTATAATTCATCACAAATTCATTCTAATTTGACATATTTCGGAACATGTTAGTTTTGGTTTTAAACATGTGGAAAGCTGAAAGCTTATAACTCTAACTCTATATAACCGTTAAAACTTCATGTAGGGTCAATTTTCAATCATATTTCAAATAATTCTACACTATCTTCCACATTTTAAAGGGGAGAAAAGAGTGTTTTTTTTCTTATATCTTACTATATAATATTTTTAGGGAAAATAATGATTTGCTACGTTATCTTATTTATAATGTTTTAAGCAGATTACTTGGATTCTAGACAGTTCATAAGGCATTTTCCAGACACTTCGTAAAACCTCGATACGGATTTTTTTTGTAGAATTCGCAAAATCTTCAATCCGAAATCTTCTGCCCAATGAATATGTTCCCCTTTATATATTTTTTGTGTGTTGTTTCAATGTCTTGTACTGTCTGAAACCTTTTCTTTGTTTAAAGTACAAGAGTTCCAACTTATCTTCCATCTTTACTCTTATATATTTCACCGAAACTTTCCCTTTAAAACAGTATAGCTCAAAAAATTCACCCCTTTTTTCCACTAGTGTTTTTTTTGGGGGGGGGGTATTTCAATATAAAAGGACGATAAATTACTTCAATCAATTCCCGAAAAGCAGAAAAAAGAAATTATCTATCTCTTGGTCCTATTCTCTCACTGACACGATTTAATATAACCATTTTTTTAAATAATTTTATATAATTAATGAAAAAAATAACGTTTTTGTAAATTAAAAGTAATTTATAGGTATAAAATTTTAAATTTCAATATCAAATTTTTCAATAATTGGTTTTCAGGAAATGAATAATAAATTAATACTGCATTTAGATGTATTGTGTCAGAACAGATTTTAAAACACTCCGAGCTTTTGCACATGCTTTAGGAGGGGTTTAATTCATCAAAATAGGGGTGAAAGGAAAGATGAAAGTAGAGGATGTTTACATGCAGCAATAAAATAAACTAGAATTACTTGCAGACTGAATTATAAAAATACGTTCAGAAACGACACGTTATGTACATACACGCGGAAAAATGGTATTTAGTAGGGTGAAAATCAAGGTTACAGAATGATGAAGAATTCTGAAATTAGCTCATCTTACCGTGTCTCTTCTTTTAATGAGATAGAATTGTGGGAAAGTGGTCCTATTAAAGTACTGAAATGAACAGTATAGTTCATATTTTAATTCTAATTAATTTCGTTCCCCCCCAAAAAAATGAAGCTTCAAACATTTCTTATCTACTGGGTGATCCAAAATTCAGGACGAAATTTAAAAAGGAATAATACGAAAACGAATGAAGATAAAAAAAATTGTTTGCACTAACGGATGAAAAAGAAGCCAGGTTTTGTGTAGCAATAAAACAAAAGCAGTTCGATTGGCAAAAACAGATTACGCTATAGGCTTCTTATTTCACCAAAAAATAATTTAAAATTGAAAAAAAATGTCGACAACTCAGAGTCCAGATGTCCATCATTCAGAAGTACAACTGTGAGACGTGTCACCACACCATTCATAGCATTTAGTAGCATTTCTTGCATTATGGTAGACACATTTTGGCTGATAGCAACTTTCAGAGCTGCTAGTGATGGCGGTTGGTCGCGGTATACATTCGACTTCAAGAATCAACACAGCCAAAAGTCACAGGGTAACAGATCTTGAGATTTTGGAGGCCATACATGTCTAAAATATTGATTTATAATGCGATCCTTCCCAAATGTTGAATGTAGCAGGCATTGCATAGGCCAATAAATATCAAGTGGGGTTCCATCTTGTATCAAGGTGACTGTTTGTAGTGTTGCGTTTGCGTTTCAATAATACTGTTCTTCTGTAACAGTGCTACATATCACTGAAAAGTAACAGAAACTGAAACCCGTCAGTGGGTCCTTCCTAAAAAAATAGACTAATTATGAAGCCAGCAGTGAAATCCCACCAGACTGTCACTTTAGGCAGTTACAAGGGTTAATTAGCAAATGCATAGTGATTTTCAGTGGTCTACACTTAACAATTGTGGGTGTTAACAGCGCCAGAAAGTATGAAATGGGTTTCATCTGTCCAAAGCATAGTATATAGACAGTCGTGCCGCTTCTTCCATCTTATTGAATACCAAGTTTGCAAAATCTGTCGAGAGTCGAAGTCAATAGATTTCAGTTCTTGGTTATGTTTCAACTTTCAGGGATACCGTTTAAGAGTTGTTCGCAGTGCTCACGAGACCCTTCCGTACAACACTCCTGTCTGCACCGAAACATCTTGAGCCCTGCACTCCCCATGCGCAGAAACTGCCGACATGGATTGCATAGTCTGCACATTGGCAACAGCAGCGGTTGCTGAGGGAAGTCGCGCCAAAGTACCTGTAGCTTCAAATTTCTTCCTCATTTTGTTCAACGCAAAAGACGTTATTGGTCCTTTGCTATATCGCATATCCTTCATGTTGCGATATGCTCGCAATGCAGCAGTGGCACTTTCTGAATTCTTATAATATAGACTTATAATAACAAGAGGACTTTCTTAATCATGGACAGCATTTCGATACATATAACTTCGATTACCATTTCCTGCTGCAGTTTCTCCATTTTATATCGTTTGTTTCTTTGCATAATTCTACATCAGAAAGTCTGACAGCACCATCTGTAAGTCGTTAACAGAACTATTTTTGCTTCGTCACCACAAAAAAACTCGGCTTCTTTTCCATCCGTTTAGTGCAAACCGCACCTTTTTATCATAATTCATTTTTAAAGTTCGTCCTGACTTTTGGATCGCTTGGTATGTGCGTATATATTTAGAAATTTGAACATAAGCACGCAAAAATAATAAAATAAACTATTCATACGTAATTTTTCAATTCCAGTTTTCAACTGTACTAATATAGAAAAGCACTTATAGAAAAAGGTAGGGAGAGTAGAAAATCAAGATGTTTGCAATGCCTGGCAGTGTGTATATATATAT
>JAPMOQ010015762.1:663454-680426 GCA_026543055.1 Argiope trifasciata | reverse complement strand
ACACACACACACACACACACACACACACACACACACACACACACACATATATATCTCGTAATTTGGACATGAATCAGAGAGTGTTCACCTTTATTTCAGTACCCTCCCTAGTAGTATTGTCACGAAATAATATCTAATACCCACGAAATAAATAAGGATTATATGATTTTTTATTTAACTTCATATCGTTCACAAAATGCGAAAGATGAACAGTTAAAGAAACCCATCATTTTGACCCATCATTTATTAGGGGGCTCTCGCCAACCCCCAGGAACTGCTAATGCAGTTCCTCTCTAATCGCTTCGTTCGCCCGCCATCTATTAGACCCCTTCAATCTTCAGTCTAGCAAAAGATATATTCAAATAGTTTATTCCAAAATGCCATAAAACAATGAAAGACATAAAAAAATGTGAAGTAAAAAGTGCACTCGAAAGTTCAGCCTTAGAAAAGTTCTTTGTAAACACAAATAAATTCTTATTTAGGAATAATATGCAGCCACAGAAACAAATTCAAAAAAATTGTGCTTTGCTCACAATTTTTCAAATTTAGGAACTATACCACAGAAACATAGTTAAATAATTGATATTTACAAAGAAAAAAATATTTTAAAGCAGCTATATTCAAATTAAATCAATTCCAAAATAGGTTTAAAATATGAAAGAAATAAAAAAAAAAAAATGTAAGGAAAAAAGCATACTCAACAACTGAATCTTTTGAATGACTGGATCTTCTTTTATATGATTCATGAGAATTTTCATTCGCACTGACTTATACGACACGACTTATACTCATTATAAAAAAATTGTCCGTTCATTTTTCAAACGCAATCGCTTGAAATCTTATAAAACCGCGTGTTAATGTAACCGAGCAAGATCGAAGTGTATCCAAATTGCGATTAACAAATTCAGTCTGATTTTGCGTTTTGATAAATACTAATTATAGTTTCAGATATAGTCACAATTTAAGAAAGGACACTTAAAAATAAGCTTTAGCATAAATTTGTATTAAATGAATTTACATAAAAATATGAATTTCAAATAAGACGCATTCTCTAAATGCTATTTTTCTTAGAAGATTAAATTGTTTGAAAAACCTGATAGTACGAAAGAAGGGATATTAGTAAAAACAGTAAGATAAGTACATCAGATTATATTCCACACATATATAATTTGAAACATTTATTTAAAAATAGCAGATATAGCAGGATTACTTGAAATCAAAATTTACTATTTTCAACATAGAGACTACTTCTGTTTGATGTAGTGTAATAAGTAAATCCTCTTTCAATACACATACGTTGGAATAAAAGAAAAATTATGGTCGGATTAATCAGAGTTACCAGGCAAAGATGTATTTATAAATTTCCTTGATTCAAGATTAACTGCTTTAAAATTTCTAAAGACTTAACAACAATTGAAAATAAAATGCAGAAATGTGTAGTTAGTAATTCCTGTAAAGATAAAATTTATAATTTTAAGACGGTTTTAATTATTTTGGAGTATTTTCCTCCAAATGTAGAAATAAAATTCTAGGAATAAAATGTGGAAATTTTATATCTAGATTTTGGAATGTGGAAATAAAAACAAAACATTCGAAGACTTCAAATATATATTTAATTTGTTGATAAGAATATTACTTTTCTGGACTCCGTTTGAACGATTGATTCATGCCTGCTTTTCGTTATTGCGTTAGATAATTTTTTTGATTCGTGTCTGCTTATAGGAGACTGTTTTAGATTATTTCTTTGATTCCTGCCTGCTTTTAGCAATCTTATTAGATTATGTATTTGATTTCTGCCTGCTTTTAATCATATAGTTTGCTCTAGAGAAACTTACTTATTTTAAAGGTCAATAAAAGCAACAATACTTCAGTTATTGTTTTAATTCTTTTTTTATTTAAGAACACATAATCCCATTTTTTTCCATATAGTTTTAAAAATGACATTGGTTAAATGGCGACCCCTATTGCGCATACACTGAGTAAGTCGATTTTTGAAATTCGTGTCCACTCTTCGCAACATATCAGTTGGTATGTTGGCAATGGCGTGGCGAATGTTGTTCTTGAAGTAAGCTATTGTCCTTAATCTATCGACATAAACCAGGGATTTCAAAGTGAGCCTCGTCCCTGAAAAAACGACCGAGTCTTCAGACAGGATGTCAAGTAGCATTTCGCATGCATTTTGACGGGCAACAAAATCATAGTTCAGTTAATTCTTGCACAACATCCAATTTATATTGAAGAAATGGAAGGTCTCGATGGAGAATTCTTTGAAAAATGGTGTAAGGAATTCCCAGAGCAGCTGCGTGTTTATGAGGGAAACGCCAAACTGACTGCCTCACTCTTTCGACATTATCCGGAGTTCTGGTGGCCCGTCGATGTCCATTTCTGGGTTTTGCGACACTCCTGAAATGAGTGAACCCACTACAGAATTGAATGACGCCCAAGAACCTGGTCTATGAGGAAGAATTTCAAAGCGAGCCTTGAAGACACGTTGTGTAGCAGCAAGTGAACGACCGTTAGAAAAGAAGCTCTAGACGGCGAAGACCCGCTGTTCTCTAGACCAGAGCATGATGGCAACTGACTAGAAAAAGAAACAAATTTGGGGACGTTTCCCTCCAGCAGCCCTACATATCACCTCTACCCACCCAAGTCCCCACTCAGAATTGTTTTTAAATAAGAAAGTTTCCCTGGCGCACCCTCTATATTATAGAAACATTCTATAAGAAGAAAGAAGAATTCTATAAGAAGAATATAAGATAAGAAGAATTCTATATAATTCTTTTATACGAATAATTCTATAAAAATAGAAAAACAAACAAACTTGGGGACATTTCCCTCCAGTAGCGCTATCTGTCAACCCTCTACGTTCCCAACTTATCGCTCGAAAAGTTTTTCAAATAAGTAAGTTTCTCTGGCGAACCCTGTAATTTTAGATCATTCCTTTGATTCATGCCTGCTTTTAATCATCATGTTGGATTATTTATTTGATTTCTGCTTGCTTACAGCATTGTATTAGATTATTTTTTGAAAAAAATGAAAACCTGACAAAAGAAAACAACTCTAATTAACACAGAAAATTAAATTAAAACAGAAATTTTAAAAAGTTGATAGAGTACTTGAAAGATAACATTTTTAATGCGTTTTAATTAAAAAAAATAGTAGAAAAAAAAGAAATATTGTGCAGAAAGGAAATCAATATTATCGATTCGATTAAAACGAGAATTATTAAATTGTTCAAAATATTTCTTCTGTAATTATGTACCCAGAAGTTATCACAGTAAAATGGCGTAGTTTTGAATAATATTAAATGGAATATTTCAGTGACCTTTGAATATTTATTAGCAGTCTTTCTTTTGTCTCAAATAGTATTTCAAAATTTGGTTGCATTCTGTTGTTTAGGAGAATATATAGAAAATTTGCATACATGTCTGAAAATCATCACGTAAACAAAGAGAGATGAAATGAGTTGAGAAATGGCCAATTGCCCAGGACTGTTGTAAGGGTTAAGACAAGAGGACTGATGGAGGATAGTGAGAAATATCTCTTAACGGTGCCATTTTTTTCTCTAACTATTTATAGTAAATTTAAAGTGGCCAGATGATGTGACACTTACCAAAAATTTGATTGTAAATCACCGTTTTCTTATGTTATTAGCTTAGTTTTAGTTTAGTTATATTAATGTCCCTTTGCAAAGCAATACTAGGTCTATTTTGGGCCTTGCCATTTTGAACTATTATATTCTGAGGTTAAGACCAAGCACTCCGTGACATTTCCCTTTAAATCAGCAATATTGACATATGAAGTGTATTCCAGAAATACAGGATGATTCAAAATGATTGTAGTGAATGCTATAAAAATTAATTTGATTGCAAACAATTGGAGTAAAAAAAACATTCTTTATTGAAATGGAAAAGAAAAATCAAATTATGAAATTTATTTTCGATATATGTTTGCTCCCATTGGTTTCATGGGTTTAGTTATTTAAACGCCCTGTTGTAAAGCCTCAGTAGGACTATTTTGGGACGGAACTTGTCATTTTAAACAGCTTTCAGATGACGAGAGTGACACATGAGCTGGCATCCCCATCTCCACACTAATGGTAGGACGTTTGACCTGACGGATTTAACGTGCAAGGAACCCCCTCACACGGCGGTTCTACGGAGGAATCGAGTCTCGAACCTGAAATCCTCCGGTTCCAAAGCAGAGATCTTACCACCAGGTCACCACGGCCCCAGTGCTGTTAACAGATGTAAGAAAAGTTATTATAGAAACTCAAAACTAAGAATCTTTCACATTCAATTACTAGTTTAGAGGTATGAAATAATGGATATTTTATAACTTTATTTAATTGGCAAGTTATACTTAGATGATAGATTCTTTGAAGAATTCAGAAGATTAGAAATATATATAGTTTTTTCTGACTATTCAAAAAATATATTATTTTTTTTAAAAAAAACTTTCAGAAATAAAATTTATTAATTGATAAAAATAGTAGAACTTGTAAGATAATTGAGGTTTTTTGCCGCTGTCAACGAGAAGTCTTAGTAATAGAGCTTTCTTATTTAAGCTAATGTTTAATTAATGCTGATGCTAATTCCAAATTAAAGCTTTAAGGTAGTATTGATAAATTCTTTTTTCGGTCATATGTAATTGAAAAAAAATACTGCATCATCTTCTTTAAATAACTGAATGTTGCTTCTGGCAATAGTCAAATATTTCTGATTTTATAAATATATAAGTTTAAAAGGAACAGACTGGTAGCCTACCTATGGTAGGGCGTTTTTTCGTAATCTGGGAGTCTCCAGTTCGAGTCCTGGCTCGGGCATGGTTGTTTTTCACCTTGTGTCCAGTCCTTGAGTCCTATCTTGTAAAAAGGACCTACAAGCGAGTGAGCGAATGATGTCTTCATAAGAGCAAGAGGTCAAACTTCTGCCTTCGGGTTCTTACCTTTAGAAACTAGTGCAATCCCTTTCCGTTGTAACACGGATACTGCACCATCATTATGGAAGGATTATGGGAAAAACTATAACAAAGTTTCATGCGTTTTGTCTATAGAAATTATGACTTTATAGTCCTATTTTTTTATAGATCTTGAATCATTCATTCCCTAGAATAGAAAGTAAATCATATTCATGGATTGAAAGAAACTAAAACCTTTTTTTTTTTAGGTATCCGATTACGTTAGAAGCCGGCGTCCAGGCCTATTGGTAGCATGTCTTCCCCTTGATCTGGGCATCCCGGGTTCGAGTCCTGGTTCGGACATGATTGTTCTGCGTTCTATCTGTGAGATGTGGGAATGAGCGCCCCTGTAAAAAGGGGTTATCCAAGCGAATGTGTGCGTCACCTTCATTTGAGCTAGAAGTCAGACTTCTGCGCTCTGGGTGTTCAGGGGTGTTTACCTTCAGAAGCTACTGCCCCCCCCCTTTCCGTGGAAAAATGGACAAGACATCATCAACCTTGTAATAACTTAAAAATGGCAATTGCTTACAAATTCAGGAAGAAAATGCGTATAAACTGCAGTCTGCATGAAAATTCTGCAACAAAATAATTATTTGGGTGTATAGAAAACTCACTTCCTAATAAAAGTTTTCTTGATTCATATTTTGTTATTTATAAAGCTATAGTTTTTAGTTTACCCCCTGCACCCTCTTTCAGCAGAAACAAGGATACGACATCATCATCATCATTACGTTAGAAACATTGGTTATCGAACACATTAGCAATTTTTTAAAATATTGTTATTTCTGTAGTTCTGACTTCCCAGTTCATCTCTTCTGGGGAAAAGAAGGCATGATCTATCATCCGGAGTCAATTATTTTTCAGTTTCAAAACTTTCCTTTTAATATAAATTCTCCACCATTATCATGATATCTCAAAAACTAATAGAGGTATTTGCATAAAAACTTCATCGTGGGTTTTAAATGATGTGGACAATTAAATGAAAAAATGTTTGATTGTAGGTGAAATACTTTTTTATTTATAGACGTTTTTAGAAAAATGAAATTGTGAATTTATGGAAAAATGCATATATACATATATTTTTATCCTTCACTTCATTGCCTTTCAAAATGTTTCTTAGATTTCAGTTCATTTCATTCATCATTGTATTCTGTAACTTGTGTCCAAAGAAAAACAGGATAGCTGCATTACAATTTTGTGTAGAGAGTTAAACGTTTTGGATAAATTTCATTAAAATTTTTTACACATTTTCCTACTTCTCAAAATATATTATATTTTCAAATATTTTTTTTGTATTTATTGTATTATTTATTATAACTAAAAATAAAGTAAATTTAAAAACCATAATTTTAAATAATTAAAAAAAAATACAATTTTTAAACATTTTCCTTCGTAGGTCATCGGATACTTTAAGAGATATCCTATAAGAATTAAGAAAATATAAAAAATATACTATAAGAAATAAAATATAATATAAATATGCTATAAGAATTAAGAAAATATGAAATAAAAAAAGAAACTTCACATACGAATTTATATTGAAATGTATGAAAAGACTCAAAACAATGTTAAAGTTTTAAAAAAAAATAATGAATCTTCATTAGGCTGTCATTTTCTTTTGTCACCGCTTTGTTCTGCATATGAAAGCAGTTTACTGTCAAAGATCTGAAGTTTAGCTTTTCGGCAATCTAATTAAAACAATTCATTAATTATTCATCAAAGTGCCCTAAGTCATCATGAATTATTCATGCTTCAATTTGGTATTACGTAACAAAAGCTAAGAGCATTCGATAAGAGAGTGATGTTTGAGCACCTGAAGCAATCAAACAATTCTTTTAAAAAGTGAAATTCGAAAGAAAAGAGAATTATTAGGTTCCTTGAGTCCTCCTGAAGATTTATAACTCTTCTGAGATAAAGATTTTAATTTGAAGAGGTATCCTGGGAGCTATTCTCTTGTCTCCAGAAGCAATTATAACGCAATGGTCCGAATGAACAAACGAGGGAAACCTTTCAAATAGATTTATCTGATTTTTTTGGAAGTCGTTTTGGCTGGTTTTGACTAAAGGGAAACTCGTTGTTTGCTGAAATAAGTGACTATTGTTTTTCTCTTATGTTCTGTCTAAGGCCACTTGGTCATACTAAGCAGAATGGGCGTAGCTCTTCCGAATGAAGGCAGAGGTGTGCGCCTTTCGCTGTTAAAGAGCACCGTTAAGGCGAAAGGACGACTTTTGCTCAAAGACACACGACACAACCCTTTTTAGGAGGAGGTTGAACTCATTCATTCATCCGCAAGTCAGGAGTTAGATCCACATAGAATATATATAGGCTCAAATCTCAGTTGCAATGCAGCTCATCTATGAAAAAGTAACTTTCTTATTTGCCCTTAATATGCCGTGTGACGAATTCGAGAAAGGGTCAATAAAATTTTAAATAAATTCTCTTTTGTGAAGCTAATACTGTTTTCAAGAGTGCTACCCAGAATTTTTTAAATTGGCTCTATTTCCCAGAAAATTCGTAAAACCTAAATATAGATTTTTTTTGTAAAAATTCGTAAAATCTTTTATCCGAATTCTTTTATCCAATGAATATGTTCACCATTATATAGATTTTTTGTGTGTGTTGCTTCAACATCTTGTTTTGTCTGAAACCTTTTCTTTGTTTTGTTCTGTTCTTTATAATTCCAGTTGGTCATACCAAGCCCGAATGAGATTTAGCTCTTTCGAATGAAGGCAGAAATGCCCGTCTTCCGTTGCACAAGCACCGTTCTGGTGAAAATACGACTTTGCTCGAACAAACACGAGACAGCCCTTGTTGAGGGGTGATCAAACTCATTCATTTATCCTCAAGTGAGTATTTAGATCCCAATCAGAGACCGACTCATCCCTGATTCAAAGGTATCATTTGTTATGGGAACTTGGTGGACTTTGCAGTCACGACCTATTGAACGTGCTCCAGCTACCATGAGCCAACACGTCAGTTTTTGTCCGAGACGAGGACAGAACCCGCAACCTTTCGGTTGCCAGACTGACGCTCTACCTACCAGGCTACCGCTGCCCTTTTATTACTTGTTAAAATGAACATTTTCTCATGACATTTTATTTTAATTCAAAATTCTTAGAAAATAAAAGTAATTCTATGATAGAAGGTTGGCAATATTGTTTTCGATATCGAATAATGTGGATAGGATTGTTTGCACTGCAAATAAAATCTTGTCTGATATTCATTTTTTGAACTGAATGAAATATATGATCCCTCCAAGTATATAGGTTTTGAATAGTATATATATCCAAGTATATAATAGTATATAAAGCTTATATACCTCCAGGTATATATGCTTTAACAATCATCATCTGAAGAAATTCTTCGAAAAGTAGATGAGCTTATAATGAGCTTACGTGCTATACCCATTTCAGTTCAAGTATATAGTAGTATATACTTGGTATTTTAGTAGAATATAAGCCTATATACTTCCAATTATATAGGCTTTATCACGGCCCTGGTTTACACCTGGTTATTGTTTGCACCATTAACAAGAGACATCGGAAAATGGCGGAAAGAAAGAGTTGACTGTGATGACTGAGATGTTCTTCATTTTTATGGAATTGAAATAGAAATAAATATTATCCATATTTAGAAAGATACCTGGAAATATTATTCATTATTCAGTTTTTGATTATGATCTTAGTATTGAGTTTTTTTCTTACAGGACTTTTGAGTATAAAATATAAATGCAATATACAAAAATGAATTTTTGTTTGTTCGTACCTTTTGTGCTGCCGTATCGTTCAACCGATTGCGATAAAACTTAGTCAACTTATTGCTTACTTCTACGCAAAGATTATAGGCTGTAATGTCTTGATCTAGAGTGATCAAATAAGAGAGTAGATTTTCAGACAATTCATTTATTTACAGTCATATATTTACATAGGAACAACTTCTTCTAATCTAGGTTAAAGTATTTGATATTTGCACCATTTGTTAGTGGATGATATCTACAAAATAGTCGAAAGTTGAAGATTTATTGTGAAAAGAGTTCTGCATCAATTCGGAGAAATAACACAACCAGAAAATAATAGGTTGTTCGTCAGCAGTTCGCAATCCAAAAAGTCTCTTATCCTCTAACCCCCCCCCCTACACTTTATAGCTGTCCAATATCCACCTTCTGATTTCCATTGATCCACTTTAGCTCTCTACAGCCAAATAGTTGTTCAGCAAAATATCCCCAATTTGTGGCTTCAGTCTGGTGTAGGAATGTCCATTAATGATGCGTCCTCGTAACTGACCTTTCTGGAATACTTATTAATGATAATCTTTTCACAATGGGAAACATCTGGCATCCAGATGGTTTGGCACTCCTCTCCCTTGAAGACGCAATAAGTTTCTCTTAAACGATGAACCCCACATGTGGTTCTTCAACTGACATCACTAATGACCAAAGGCGGCTAACAATTGGCGATAAGAAGATAACATTTCTCTAGCAGTCTGGAAGCTTTTACCAATGGAGGGTTTTAACAGGTGGCGACGCAGCTGGCTGGACATATAGCTTATCAAAAATGGGAAAGGGGAATATTAAAAGACAGCTATCATACCTATTATACAGAAATCAGTTTTTGCTTGTTCGTACTTTTTGCGCTTCCGTAACGTTCAGCTGATTGCTATGAAACGTTGCCAAACTATTGCTTACATTTGCATGATGGTTATATTTTAAAACTGGCAAAAGACAAATATTAATCTATGCATATCATTAGGTTCAGGTTTACATATCACCAAGGTTCTTACTTCCATTAAAAAAAGTTTAAAAGAATGCTTTTTTCAGTAATAATGTTTCAGGAGTAAATGTTCTTGGAATCAAAAAAGTTTATTAAAAATTAACATATTTATTTTTGCAAAGTACAGGAAATCAAAAGTGGTTATTTCTGTGACTTATATTGAGAAAAAAGTACTCAATTTCGGACACCATAGAATTCTTGTTCCATAATTTTATATACCTCTGTTTATATATTCTATAATTTTCAAGATTCTCTAGTATTGCTTTAATCTAGAGAATTCAGAATATTATACCTGTATTATTATTTAATGAATATTCGTCTAGACTTATATCTACATATCAAAAGTCGCGTGATGCACAAAAAAGTCCACTATTGTGAATATGTAAAAAAACATTTCAAATAGAATGAAAGCAATTTTTTTTTCTCCACTCTGTATTTCACATACGAAGCTCCTTTGAGAAAACAATTTTATTCTTATAAACCCGGTTTCAGTTCTAATATATTCGGTTTGAAAGAACAGCATGGGCTGACTGTCGTTTCGAAACATCTGGAGCACAAAACAATTGGCTTCAAATCTGAAAATCTCAGATAAAAAAAATTTTTGATATGTAAAATTCAATATTTAACTTTGTTCAGATCTGGTTAGCAAACATATTATTAGTATATAGGAAATTGTTAGAAAGGGTTTTCTCGAATACTCTATGGTAAAATCTTTATTCCTCTTTCGATTCCAGCATAAAATTACGAACAGAAAAATGCTATAAAAATGAAATTGCTTCTATTCACGATCTGACGATAATTTACTTGATACTGAAGATTGGGGTCTGCACGAAATAACTTGATGACAAATGTTGTCGTTTATATGGTTCATTTGAAACATAAACAAGAAAAAGTGCATAATGTGCAGCAAACCTAGAAAATTCCACATTAATTCTCTCGGAAGAGAAAATGATCCAAGATCATCCCCTAGTACACGAGTCGAGATCGCATTGCAAAGTTCCCCTGTCCCATTCACGATTATCGGCATTTTCCGACAGCTGCCCACCACACGCCTTCCATTGTTAAACACCTCCAGGTTTCAAGATGGTGAATCTTCTTCGTCTCCTGTTTACGTCTGGTCATTAGACCATACTTGAGGTTCGTTGCGGGGGTAAAACATGTCACTTCTTCAAAGGAAAGGCGGGTCCTACAACTGGACGGGAGGCGGTCTCTTTGTGAAGAAATATTACTGACAAGTGTTCTAGAACAGTCAATTCGCTAGGACGAGTCATTGATGGTCAGATACTAAGTCACGTTTCGAAACAAGCAAGTGAAATTTGGATAATAGATTGGCCGATGGAAAGCTGCGTGAGTGCATTGTGCTTGAGGAGGTGGATTTTGGATAGCGATAAAGTGCCGGTTGGTGTAGGAAGAGAGGATACACTTTTGGATTACGGACTGCGACTTTTACGCTCCCTCCTGGAAGCAGTTCTGGCTAACCCCCTGTTAGTGTCATGCGGATTTTTTATTGGAGTTAATGGAGGACTCTTTGCCTGAACTGTGTTTCACGATTGATCTTCAATCTACAATTATTGTATAAATAGTTATCCAAATAATCAAATTGTTCAATCAAATTTAAAAAAATTAATAATCAAATTTCTAGTAATCGAATTGTTTTTCTGCAAATATATAGGGCTGTAAATAAAATATTTATCTAGAATTCCGTTCTTTTATTTAATCGGTAGGATCAAGTCATTAAAGCATCTACTGAGGGAAAATATACAAACATCAACATCACATACTTAAATGACTGGAGGCTACCTCCGCCCGGAAAGACCACGTGGGACACTGAATTCTTAACAGGCTATGAGAGTTCTTTTCCGCTTTTGAAAGTTATTTGCTACATTACATTTTAAAATTATTTTGTTATATCCATATTTTGCCCTTTATATCCTTCATTCCAATTTACAGCAGCGTAGTTTATTTATATTAACGTCCCATTTTGAAACAATACTAAGGCTATTTTGGGATTGACCTCGTAATTTTGATCCGTGCTATGTATGCGAAAGTTATATTTTCGATGGGTGCCGATGTAGTGCTAATGTAAATAAACACAGTAACTAAAAACATAAACAATCCTTGAATGTAATTGGCTGGGGTGGCAAATGGTGGAGAGGGGATCCTTGAAGCTTCATTCTACAGTCTCTCCAGACGGCTGATATTCACCAGGGTCTCCTACCTTTAACTGTATTCAACTGCCGATACACTACTACCCGACTGTCTTCTCTTCACACGCTTCTAGGCTGCTTCTATAATATTCTCACGTTTCACGTCCATTGCCCACAAATTCTTAATTCTTATTCGCTGATACCGTGGATAATAAAATATTCTTGGCCTTACTTAAGATAAGTGGTGAGGAGTAGGCTGATAAGACCTTTACTTAGCACTTAACAACACACCTCTGTTTCCCTTTCTGATTTGTTGCTGATGTAAAAGAGTTTTATTTAAATAAACAAAAAAGTACGTTACTATAAATTGGAACAAAACATAAAGGACAAAATATGGATATAACAAAAAAAAAATTAAAATGTAATGTAAAATATCTAGAGTACTAGAGTGGTCAATTACTACTAGTGGACTGCTTTTCTTGCTGTGTGTTAGTATCGGCCTCTTCTTTTTGTGTACAGCTGACCACCCGGTCACTTCTGAACTTTGCAGTATCGACAGGATTTGTTGTGGTCGGCTGCTGAATAAGTATTGCCCAACGTTACATTGACCGAACATTCAAACTAACATTCCTTTCGGGGTAGTAAATGACTGACTTTCTCCCCATCTGCACTCTCTCAAACAGTTGGAATGAAACTATCCATCTTTAACATCCTATCCTTCAGGGTTTCGAGATGACCTGGTAACATCAGTACTTTACTTAAATCATTATTGACACTCTTCAGGTCCTTCCTTAACTCTGGAACTTCCATACATTCCATTAAACTGTGGTAAACCGCACCCATTTCCCCACAAATGCATTCATTTTCCAGCGTTCTTCCAAATCTTTGGAAAAAGGCAGGAAATCTCTCATCTCCAGATATAATTTGGATTATCAGTGGATGGTATCTTATTTTAATATCCGGATTAGGAATGAAGTCGAAAAATGACTCTTCCTTTTTTGGACATATACCATCTGTCAAACCATTGTAGTTTTACTTTTTCTCCCAATTCCCCTTTTAAGACACCACGTGATTTCGTGTTCGTCTCGACTGTGAATTTTTGTCGTGTATGTCTTCGTGTTCTTTGTTTTAACAAACACCGTCGTTGCTTTCCACTGAAGCCTGCTGATTGTTTTTTCACTCTATACATCTATTACAAATGACCTTTGTGGAATCCGTAATAATATGGTCCTTGAAAAAAATTCTATTGGCAGGCCGCCATGTATAATATCTCTCTATTTTCATTAAAAAATATAAATTTTTAAATAAAGAAGATTAAATCAGGTACCTACGAAATTAAGGTATCCGACTACGTTCAAAACACTAATTATTGACCTTAAAAGAAATTTTTGAAATTCTTATTATTTCTTATAGTTTAGACAATTTTCTTCCCAAAACAGTTGATCTTTTCTAAGAAAAAGAAAGCCTGATCTAATATCCAGGATCACACATTTTTTCAGTTAAATTTTGTTTTTAACTTCAGTTTTCTGAAAACTTTATTTTTCATAAAAATTCCCCACCATTAACATGATATCCCTAAAACTAATAGAGTTAGGTATTCACATAACAATTTCAGTGTATATTTTAAATAATATGGACAATGAAATGAACCAAAAGTTTTATTATTATTGAAATACCTTTTCATATATGGTAAAAAGGCATATATGCGCATTCTCTTACCCATAAATTCTTTGCATCTCAAAATGTTTCTTAGTTTTTGGTTCATTTTATTCATCATTATGATCTATAACGTGTACAAAGAAAATAGGGCTTCTGTGTCGAGTGAACCGTTTCGGTTCAATTTCACTAAAATTTACTACAAATTTTTCCATTTCTCAAAATTTGTTTCATTTTCAAATAATAGTTTTTGTATTTATAGTGTTTATTATTGACTAGCCGCCTTTGGCGACCAGCTGGTTTGCCATGAGTAATGCGTTCTAAAATTTTCAATTAAATCACATATGTTTTAGCCTTGAAGTAATTCCAGGTAATGATTGGTCTGAAATTAATATTTTCTTTAAGATGATGGACGGAAAATTCTAAAAGAACACGTTTTCCTAATAATATTCTTTAATTTTATAAATCAGTCAGTTTTAATGATTGGTTTAGAAGACTAATTAATGTAGCAACTTTTATTTAAAATATTAATAAAAATTTTTTGTAAAATATGGCTCACAGAGCAAACAATGAAGAAATCTAAAACTCATTATTCATAAAGGCATTGTTTGACTCAAGCTACATAAAATGTAATTATTTACTTCATTTAGATCAAATTAATAATATTAAACAATATATATGCCTATTAATAATATTTTACAAACTGGCCATTGGACTGGAATTTGAATGCCTATCCTGTATAAATAAAGATAATTTATTAAATTAATGATTTAGGTATTGCAAACGATTACAGAAACCTTTGTTTTGCATTTATTATTTTAGAAAATATCAAATTTTATATTTATTTTATTTTATCCAGTCACGTGCTAAAAAATGTTCAAAATATTTCTTCAAAAATTCGTTAAAAATAGAAGCTTGAGTTATACATTAAAACACTGATACCATTAGAAAGCTAATTTTTTAATCTTTAAATTGATGTAAAAATCATGTTTGTGTGGTAATATTTTTGGAAGTTATAGCAAAAAAAGAACGTCGATTTTCGCTTAAATTTTAATTAATTCAAATTCTAATTAAAAATTCGAAAAAAGAGCTCCAAGGTGAACATTCTTGACCTCCAAGGTATACATGTTCCAAATTTGGTAGCTGTAGGTCCAACGGTCTGGCCTGTAGAGCGCCAACACACACACACATATTAAGCTTTATTATATGTATAGATAATACATCTAAAAACCATAAATAGTTTCTAAAAAATCCAATTTTTTGAAATTTTTCATTCGAACGTACTCGGATATTTTAAAAAAACCCAACACACACACACATGAAATTTCTGAAAATTAAACTCATATGAATCTATCTGACATAACGTAAGAGTGATGGAAAAAAAAAATCCCAATTCTTCTATCTAAATCAAGTAATTTTAAAATTCACTCTATCTGTAGATTAATAAAACAAGATTTGGCTTCGAAGTCCTATTTGAAACGAAACAAATCTGCTTAAATTAATCCAACTGTTTTAATATTCAAATCTTTCTGAAAAATGTTATAACTTTTCGATACGTTTTGGAGAAAATGAAAATTTAAAAAAAAGAAACATAAATAAAAAAACATACTTAAAGCGAGTGTAGTTGCTATGGAGTTACTAGAAAGAACAGAAAAACTAAAGAAATTCCCGCCGTTTTGAAATTCTTTAATATTCCCTCAATGCATTTTGTTAACCATTTTAGAACGAAAACGGGGGAAAAAAAATAAGATCACTACCTTAGAAACCGATGCAAAATTAATGCTTCTCGTATTCCATTCTCAATTTAAAAAGGAACAGAGTTTGGAATTTTAATCGAAAAGAAATGAGAAAAGCTTCGTTATTTCGATATTTCTTACTATTATAATGTATGCTTTTCAAGTGAAGCTGCTAATGCAAGTCAAAAATTTCCGATGTATTTTTCTTCATTTTGTTCAGATATTTGCTGTTGAATCTGTAGCTTTTTCCGTATGTCTTGTTTCAATTAAAAAAAATATACATATATTTTTATGTCCTGAAGTTTTTGAGGTCTTTTTTTTTCATTTCTTATGATGAAATAGAATTGTGAAGTCTAATTAATAATGTTTAATGATCCCATTATCATATAAATTACATTTAATTTCCATTTTAATTTTAATTTACTTTTTATTTTATTTCTCCTTAAGTTTGTTGATAATTTTTAAAATTATTCTTGAATTTTCTATTTCTATTTCATTAAATATTTTTTTTTGAATTTCATAATATTAGAAATTTATTTTTATTTCCCAATTTTAGAAATTTATTTTATTTTTTTTCCAAATTAAAAAAAAATATTTTAATTTATTTCAATTTTCAAACTTTAGAAGTTAATTTAATTTCATTTTCATTTTCCAATTTAAAATTTTATTTTTATTTTTTTTCCAAATTCAGAAATTTATTTTATTTTATTTCAAATTTCCAATTTTAGAAATTAATTTAATTTTATTTTAATTTTCCAATTTTAGAAATTTATTTTATTTTATATCAATTTTCCAATTTTAGAAATTTATTTTAATTTCTCAGCTTTAGAATTTTATTTTATTTTATTTTTATTTTTCAATTTTAGAAATTAATTTAATTTAATTTCCTTTTTTTCATTAGTATTTCATTCATACTTTAATTTAATTTACATTTTAATTTCCCATTTGTATATGGATATAAAAATTACTCCACGCTTTTAGTAGAATGCAGGGACATTGGTAGACTTTTCCAGTATATGAGCTACTTCTAACTTTTATATGGTATTGCGGTTAACATTATGGCTTAAGTGAAGTGAGCTGAAAAGAAAAGGTTTATGATATTTATTATCACTTAATAATAAATATGTACTTACGAAGTTGTTTCTTATGGTACTTGCTATATACAAGCCAGCTGACGATTTCAGCGACTTTAAACATAGAGAGCATCTCTTGTTTCAAGTAGTGCAATCTAGGGTCAAGACTGCACCTTATCTTCTCATGCATCATAACTTTTTTTACGTAGTGGACTTCATGCATGCATTTCATTCAAAAATAACAATTCAGACCTGGATTAGAGAACGAGTACCTCTAAACCAATACCCTTAGTGGTATTACTCTCGACATGGAGGACTTTGTTGTCAAGACAAATTTATGTGCTACCGGTATCACATACACGAGGAGTCTTCGGTTGCTGGGGATTGAACTCATAATAAAAGGGATGCGAATCCATCACTTTAACAGACTATATCGGCCCTGCTCTTACGCTCTATAACTACAAAAATAATGATAATAATAGAAAAATATAAATAGAATGATAATAATAGCAAAATACAAATAGGATGATAATAATAGCAAAATACAAACACAATGCTAAAAATAGCAAAATACAAACATAATGTTAATAATAGCAAAATACAAACACAATAATAATAATAGCCCAATACAA
>JAPMOQ010015762.1:645471-656052 GCA_026543055.1 Argiope trifasciata | reverse complement strand
CCAACCAACCAACCAACCAACCAACCAACCAACCAACCAACCAACCAACCAACCAACCAACCAACCAACCAACCAACCAACCAACCAACCAACCCATCTAGAGTACGACTTAGCTACTTCAGGCCCAACCCCTTTTTACTGGGGGGGAACATTCACACTACTCACATATAGAGCAGCCATGACTGAGCAGAGACTCAAACATGGGAAATTCAAATCATCTTTGGGAGATTAAAAGGCAAAATGAAATAATACAAAATAACAAGGATTGAGTAAGAAAAGGAAAAGATAAGGACGACAGTTTTATTTAAAAAAGATATTAATTAAACCACAACTGAGCAATTTCCAATAAATGTTTTCTAGATTGTCTAATGCCACTTGGTCATAGCAAGCCGAATGAGCGGAGCTTTTTCGAATGAAGGCAGAGGTGTGCGCCTTTCGTTGTTAACGAGCATTGTTTAAGTTGAAAGGATGACTTTGCTCGAACACACAACCCTTTTTAGGGGGCCGTCGATTTCAATCATCCATCCACAAGTGAGAATTGAGATCCATTCAGAGACCCACTAATCCCTGATTCAGTACCCTCAGAGTTATCTTTTATTATGGGAACTTGGAGGACTTTGCAGCTATGACCTATCTAATGAGCCCCAACAGCCATGAGCCAACACGGCGAGCTTTGGCCGAGACGAGGACAGAACTCTCTACCTTTCGGTTAAGAGACTGATGCTCTACCAACCAGGCTACCACGGCTCCATGAATGCTGTAATTCATTATGAAATAAGATGTCCGTGAAATATACAATGATTTATAAAAAGCATAATTCATTCCCTAAATTTACTCAGAATGGAAAAAAGTCCTAAAATTTTTTTTCTCTTAGGAATCCGTGTAAAGTTGGATTATGTTTTCCATTCAACACGCTCGCATGCATATGTCCCTAGTGGCACACAAATATTGAACCATATTGTATGACATTGATCAACATTGCCAACATAGTTTAATATTGTGTAGTATTGTTTAATATCAAATGATATCGCACAATATTGTACAATATTGGGTAACAGGCTGTGCTACCGGTTAAAGTAAATGCATCGAGCTGATAATTAATGCTTTATATATTATATTTATTTTATATTATTATTAGTATATGTGTGTGTGATGAGCGGTTAAAGTAAATGCAATGCACTGATAATTAATACGTTATGCATTATATTTAGGGTATATTATTATTACTATATATATGCGCCGAGCGGTATAAATATTACGATGAAATGATTAATTGGTTCTAATAAATTATTATCTCTAATGGGATAAATTGGTTTGTCCCGTTAATGTGTAATTATTCTGTATAAATTTGAGACAAATGTGATTTATAATAATACCCACAATTAATGTTGTTGCTGTCGTGACTTATGCACTTTGCAAGCCGGCTGACAGTTATCTGTCAGATATTTAGGCCGACTGAGAGTTTCTTCTTTTTTAAGTAACGCCAACTAGGGCCAAGAATACGACTCAGCTACTTCATGCGTGAAAACCCTTTTTACAAGGCAGACTTTATTTATTTTATTCACTTCTTGACAAATCGAAATTCAGACCTGAACCGGAGAACGATCACCTCTGAACCAGTATCACCAGCGGTATTACTCTCAACATGGATGACTTTGTGGATACAACAGATTTATTCGTTTTCCAGTCACCACCACTCAGGGGAAATCTTCGGCTAGTGTGTTGGCTAGTACAAAATGAAAATATTAATTTTCATGCCTATTTCTAGTATTTCATGTAGATATCATTTTAGTGATTAGAAAGAAAATATCCGTCATCCTGGCATAGTCTTCTTCATGATTTGGGCCTCCCAGTTTCGGGTCCCGGTTCACGCATGGTTGTTATTCTGTGTTCTATCTGGGAGTATGCCCCCTATTAAAAGGGGTTGTGCAAGTCAATGTGAAGCATGAAGTAGTTATGTTTACTCTTGGCCCAGGTTGACGCTATGAAAAAACAAACCGGAGACTTTAATTTAGACTTAAATCGCTGACAGCTTTCTGTCAGCGGGCTTGTAAAGTGCCAAAAGTAACAACAGAAAAAAATAAATCTTTAGCTTGTAAAGCGTCATAAGTAACGACAGAAGGAAAATAAATGTTTGGCTTGTATAGTGCCATAATTAACAACAGACTGAAAATAGATATTTGAATTGTTAAGTGTCATAAGTAACAACAGACAGAAAATAAATATTTGGCTTGCAAAGCGTCATAAGTAACAACAGACTGAAAAAAGATATTTGGCTTGTAAAGTTCCATAATTAACGAAAGAAAGAAAATAAATATTTGAACTGTCAAGTGCCATAAGTAACAACAGAAAGAAAATAAATATTTGTGTTGTTCCAATAATAACAACAGAAAGAAAATAAACATTTGTGTTGTTCCATAAATAACAACAGAAAGGGAAAAAAATATTTGTCCTGTAAAGTACCTTAAGTAACAACAGAAGGAAAATAAATATTTGGCTTGCAAAGTGCCATAAGTAACAATAGAAAGAAAATAAATAATTCAGTCACCCCTCACAAAGTAAGACTTCTGATGGCTGAGTTTAAACACACAACCTAAGGGATGCGACTCCAACGCTTTACCAACCACGCTATCGCTGCTCATTTAAAATTAATGATAATCATTTATTACCTATAATAACGGATTCATAAAGTTGACCATTATTTCCATTCACATATTATAAAAATTGTATGAGACATTTTTTGGGCTAAAACACCAAAAAAAAAAAAAATTCACATTATTTCATTAATCGAGAAAATGCCGGCTTCCTGGCACAGGGGTAGCGTATCTTCCCCTTGATCTGGGCTTCCCGGTTCGAGCGTGGTTCTTCTGTGTCCTATCTGTGAGTTGTATTAATGTGCCCCCCCCTGTAAAAATGGGTTGTGCAAACGAATGTGTGTGTCACCTTCATTTGAGCTAGAAGTCAGGCTTCTGCCTTTTGGGTGCTCAGGGGTCTTTACCCACCAGAAGCTACTGCTCCCCTTTCCGTGGAAACATGGACACGGCATTATCATCACAATTTCAAAAAGGTTTCGTTTCATATCATTCCAATAATTTATAAATGTATGCCTTTGCATAGTTAGATTGCATTAGTGCATTCAATTTGCCGATGTATATCCACCTCATTTAAAAAAATTCAATTCAAAATTTTTTTTCTAAAATTTGAGATCTTAATAAATTTGAGCCTTTGCAAAAGTATTTTTCCTTTTCTCTACTAACAATGATCCTGGAAGTGAACTACTGCGAGCTGATTGCTTTTGTATCCTGTTGCTTCGTGCATTTCATATACGTTAACAAGATGAACAGCCTAGTCGACTGAAACACTAATCATAACGCAGAAGTCTACGCCCACATATTTGAATTCCGGAGGAAATCACAAAATTTCCGAAAAGAGGTGCAACACACTGAGCTAAGACTCCAATTTCAGTTTGTGAAGTAATAAATAAAGGATGAAACAGACGAGGCATCTCGAGAAAATTGCATTTGTATATGCAATAAGGGAACAAATCAAATCTCTATACTAATTAAATTAATAAATTTGCAATAAGGAAACAAATCGAATCAATATACATATTGAATTAATAAATTGCAATAAGGGAACAAATCAAATCCTTATACCAATTAAATTAATAAATTGCATTAAGGGAACAAATTAAATTCTTATATTACTTAAACTAATAAATTTGCAATAAGGGAACAAATCAAATCCCGATGCTAATTGAACTAATAAATTGTAATAAGGGAACAAATAAAACTAATAAATTGCAATAAGGGAACAAATTAAATCCTTATACTAATTAAACAAATAAATTGCAATAAGTTAACAAATCAAATCCCTATACTAACTAAATTGCAATGAGGGAACAAATCAAATCCCTATACTAATTAAATTGCAATAAAAGAACAAAAAAAATCCCTATACTCATTAAACTAATAAATTTTGCAAATATTCTTTTAAAATTATTATAAAGTATATTCTTCCCCCCCCCCCTAAGGCAAATTTTTATTTCCTTTCTTTTTAAAATATACGAGGGATGAACCAAAAAAAATTTACCAACAGCAGTATTTGGAAAATGGAAATTGTGGATGGGATACTGTTACCTAGAGTGAAGACAGATGGCCCTAGCTGTCCTAGACCGGTCATTCGAGCAGATAGTGCTAGTATTGAGATCTGAAAGAGCGACAGTAATGGCGAGACGTCTAGAGAAATGGTCTCGCACAGAGATGAGAGCCGTAATACTATTTCTGTGGACCAAAAATGTGTCTCCAACATCCTATATTACTGACGGAAGATGGTCATTCTCCTGCATTATATTGCCCGTCTCCAAACAGCTCGCCAGACTCTGCGATTGCTAGAAACGTTTGGGTGGGAGGTCTGAAGTCATCCCCATACAGCCTTGATTTTTCTCCCAGTGATTTTTTCCTTTTCCCCGGAATGGAAGAAACATTTCTCCAAATCAATACTTATCCGAACCGGAAGATGATGATGTAAAGGTACCGAGTACAGATTCAAAAGCCTGTTGTATGATTATTACCAATGCAGGTTAAACATATTGATCCAACGGTGTGATAAATATCTCAACAGATTTGGTGATTAGGTAGATAAGAGACCTCCACATATGTCGCTTAATTACCGTTTATGTCACGTGTTTATTGTCAATAAAGCATTTTTCCAATTGCATTCCAATGCATTCAATAAAGCATTGGATTTTTCTTTTGAATCACATCGCTGGACCGTCTAGGATCCAGTTAGTTAGATCCTTAGTTAGATTAGTTAGTTTAATCCCAGATTTGTTAGATCCGTCTAGGTAATAATCAGTCTCTGGTTACTGAGTCAGTTATCGGCATTTTTTTGAACATCACCGTCTGAAATGAACCTTGTTTCGGATCAGTGTTCCTTCAATGCCGGGAAAAGAAATAGTCACTGGGAACTAAATTGGGGATATATGGAAGGACGACTCCAGATCTCCCACCTAAACGTTTCTATATTTCGGTTTTCAATTTGCTGTATGCCCGCTTCAAAAGAACGACCCCATTTCGTTCCGTCAATAGGACAGTCAAATGGTTGAAGTCCGCTTATTTCAAGGTGTTTTTTTTACCCCCTTTACCCGTCTTTAATGTGTTAACACTGTCTACTCGAAAACCGGTCTAACACAACTAGTCCACTCTGTCTTCCCTCTGGGTAACAATATTCCCATTTAGAATTTCTACTTTGCAAATACTATTGCATGTAAACCTTTTTTGGATTACTCCTCGTATATATATATATATCAATATTCTGTATTTGTTGTACTCCTCTGCACTCTAATACTCAAACACACAGGCATTGATATGAATAGAGTTCGCTCAAATTTTGATAGAAATCTTTTTATCTGATGTAAATACAAGATATCAGATATCTTCCGTTTAGTTCAAAAAAATTTTGGCCTGTACTATTCAGAGGCATATACACATAATTCAAGAAATATGTTTCTAGAAAGAAGTAAGGAATTCCCCAAAATATCGAGTTCGTAGTTTTCATCGATTTCAATATTTTCTCTCTTTGTGCTTAATATACGATACATGAAAAAAAGAAAGAACGTTTTCTGATCCTTAAGGCTGATTATATACGATTTATAAATGCAACGATTCAAAGGTATACTGATTGTATACTTTTTCTGATTCTTATTTTATTAGACGGCTTTGAGAATTGTTTATTTGGTATAATGAAAGCTTTTATCTATATGTATTAAAGTATAAACAAGTTAAATTTCTAGGAAAAATATTTTATAACAAAATATATAAATAAAAAAATACTATATAATTAAAAAAAATTTCAAAATATTTTAGGTGACGTATTTTATATTTTTTTTACCATTATTTTTTCTTATTACTCAATGTAAATTTATTTAGAATCAAACTATGTTTCATTTTGTAATTGAAATTAAATGCTAATTTTTAAGAAATAATTCTTTTTACATTTATTGAATTTTCATAGAAATTTTGTATTTAAAAAATTTGACTTTTACCTATCTAAAAAAACTCGAAATATAAAATTCATATTCCATTTTAGTTGGAAATTTGACTTAAATCTTTATTATCTATTTCATTTTATTTCTTCAAAAATTAAGGCAACCGGAATTTTACAAAAATATTTAATCTATTAAGAAAATCATTACTATGTACTTTTTTCCCCTCTTAATTATTCGAATATTTCTTTTATTAGACAATACATTTTATAGCGTTATTTTAGTTGAATATAAATATAGACTTTGATGAGGAAACGATAAAAATAAAATTGCACTCATCCGTTCTTATATGTTTATTTCAAAGATTTATGATTTTGTGTCGCCACAATCTAAAGTCCAAACTAGAAATGTCTATTAACATTTCTAATGGAAAATATAAACCTTATTTAAATAAAAATCACTATTCTTCAAAATAAAAAATAAATAAAATAAAAAGCATTTTACTTTTTAAATTTTTATTTTTTAATTCTTACTATTTATAAAAAGATTTATGATTTTGTGTCCCCACAATCTGAAGTCCAAACTATAAAGTTCTATTAGTGTTTCGAATGGAAAAAATATAAAACCTTATTTAAATAAAAATCAGGATTCTTCAAAAAAATAAAATAAAAAGAGTTTTACTTTTTTTATAATTATTTTTTAAAACAAAACCTTTGAAACAATAGCTTCAATAAGTTGCTTAATTCTATAACTTTATTCCTTCAGTAATCTTGGAAGCGAAAAGTAGTTTTAGATTTAAGTGGTAAAACTACTTTAGAAGTCCTTTTCGAAATTACTTGAAGCGTAAATTCATGCGAAATCTCTGTTTATTTAGATTTGAAGTAGTTTCAGGACAAGCATGCTTCTAAGCTTTAACATGGTCTTTTCTTAACTGTGATCGTTCAGAGAATTTTAGCAACGAATTCTTTACAGAATCGAATAACTTACCGATGATCAAAACACCCAAATATATTTTCTATTAATAAGTTCATAAGTAATTTCCAAATATAAGTTCATAAAAAAAGTTACTTTAGAATTTGATAATATTATTTCCATATAAGCAGGAGTTCTACTTTGACCATTGCCCAATAATTAATTTCTAATTCATTGGATAAAAACATATATTTAGGTGAATTTTTCTAAATGACGTAGTTTTTAATGGTTATATTAGTTGTGTTAAAATATTTACTTTAAAATATTTAATTACTAAATTTTTAGGTATTTCATTTTTTTATTTATCATATTAAAAAACACTCTCAACTTTAAATATAGTTAATAAAGAAAGTGGTATTTTAGCTTTTGTCAAGAAATATTTTTAAAAACTACTGCTAAGGAAACATTTTTATTTCCACTAAGAACATTTTCCATTCTAGTAAAAATCCAAAACTGTTTTATAGAAGAACAATATGTAAAATTCGCCTTTTTTTCTCCATTTTTTGCAGTCAGGCTTTTACATTTGCTAACATTTTTACACATTTTTCCAATACATGTTCTCATTGGAATTTTTTTTTTCATATGAAATCAAATTAGAAGAGTTTTTATGTTTTTCCTTTGAATATTTATCATTGGTACAAAAGGTACAGATGCTAAAAAGTTCGTTTTGTGTTTCTTCATAGATGAAACAAAGACAATTAATTCCACATCCAAATTCACACCACATCTCTTGAAAATCAAGCATTATCTGACATGGGTATGAATGAATCAAATCTAGAAAGGAAATTACTAAGACTATGATCCGTCTTAAATCTTATGAAAAATATTATATACAACACAAAATTAGAAATTCTCAAATATTTCTTTTTTAATTAAAAAAATATTATATTGATAAATAATTAATTCAAATTTGAAATATATAATGAAATAAATTGTTTCTTCTGCTGTCTGGTTATCCAATTAGAAAAAAAAATATATTTGTGTAAAATCATTTATACATTTATTTTTCTAACTGCATATGCCCAGCAAAAGAATTTCACCAATCTGTATAAATAAAAATGAAAATGTATGTCTCTTATGCCTTCCTAAACCGCTCATCTGATTGCGATGAAACTGGGTCAGCTTATCGTTTACACCTACGTGATGGCTATAGGGATAGTACCTTTATCTAAAATAAAAAAAATTCGAATTTCAACCACTTCTATTTAATGAAGATTAATCTCCAAATAACTCTCCGAGCAGACAATAGATTCTGTTGAAATGCTAAATCAAAATTAAAGGTTCATATTTTGTAGCTGTAATACGTAAATATTCATGCCAGTCATACTCAGAGAAAACAACTTTATTACAGATTATGCGAGAAGGTTTTGTGGAGACCAACTTTGGGAGTTTTAAATGTTAATTAAAATTTTGCATTTTTTGCAGTAACCACCAAAAATAATGTCACCTTTGTTTTCGTCTATACATCTTTTTCTGTATCTTTTTACCGATATTGATGATTTTATTGTATAAATGTATTTTCTATGCTTAATCAATTTTAAAACAAGATGTTTTAATCACATTTTCTAAAACTAAACTTGAGAATTCCGAACGAATATGAAACGAATCATGAGATACGATAAATAGTTTCTTTCATGACCATTCTGAAAGAACACCACGCTTTACAATTCTGAAGGAATACACAAATATAATATATAAAAAGGAATATTGGTTTGTTTTTATTTTATAAACTATAGTACTCTTAATCCTCTTTCGATGAAACATTGCCAAATTATTAAATGATTGCACTTAATATTTTTTTCGGTGGCAACAATGCACCGGGTACCAGCTAGCTTATTATACATAACAAAATATAATTTAATATGTATCATAATCAAAAAACTTTATATTCAGTAATGTTCATATTTAAATCATAAAATCAGATTCTGGTGTCATATATTTGACAGACTTTCTGAAACTTCCATTAAGACTTCATGAAACTTTCTTCATAAAAGTTTAATATTCAAATATAAAGAATTATTCCTCCATTAATCAGAAACTTCCGGTTCTATTAATAATAGAATGCAGTCAGCGTACCAAAATGTGTTTAAATATATTATTAGAGCGAACTACATTACTCATTCTACTACAAAGATTTTAGCATTTCATAATTAGTGTACTTTCTATCCGAAATGAAATCTTAATTACAGCCATTAAAAATAACTTGGTGTAACTTTATTAAATAAATGATGAAACTGAAATTCAGAGTTTAAAAATTTCCAATGTTATTAGAGAAATTGCGTAAAGTTGATTTTTATTTACTGTATTAACAAAACAAAACGTAAGAGAGATTATATACTTCATTTAATTTTTAATGATATATTCCTTTTTTATTGATTGCATTTTTAGTTTACATTATAGCTGGTTCATACTTAGTGTTTTAGAATTATATAATGACAATAAAGAAAGTGGCAGTGATGGTTCTAATGCCACTTGGTCACACCAAACTCGAATGAGCGGAGCTCTTTTGAATTAAGGCAGAAGTGTAGACCTTTCGTTGTTAACGAGCCCCTTTGAAGTGAGAGAACGACTTTGTTCGAACATACACGACCTAACCCTTTTTAGGGGGCGGTCGAAGTCGTTCATTCACTCATTCATCCATCCGCAATTTAGAATTGAGATAAAAATCAGATACTGACTCAGTAACCCTAGAGGTACCATTTGCAATGGAAACATGCAGGACTCAGCAGTCAACGTGCCCCAACTGCCATCAGCCAACACGAGACGAGGACAGAACTCGCTGCCTTTCGGTTACGAGACTGACGCTCTTTCCAACCATCTATCGCGGTCTATATAGAGAGTATTTTTAGAGATGAAAAAGCGTGTAAACATGGCATGTCGTTCGAAATGTTCAAGTTACAGCAAAAACTGTTCGAGAAATTTATTAGAATTTTGCTGATTTTTGTATATTCTGAGCTAGAAATAAAAAGAATAAACTAGAATTCTTTTCATAAAAAAAAAATAATAGAAGTTCAAAGTATGGAATTTATTCAATTAAAAATAATTCAATAAAAAATAATGAAATAAACGAATTTTGAAGTCTCTTCCCCCTCACCACAAAAAATAGAAATAAATATGAAATTCTGATTTAGTTCAGAAATTACATTTTCGATATTCGTACTCGTATAAATAAAATTTTTGTTTTCTTCCAAAGAGATATTTTGTAATCTCTAGAGAAAGTACTCTTGATTTTGGCGGGAAAAACTGATTAGGCTTAGAAATTTTTGTTTTTTTTATTCTGAATCTGCATCCGAGTTACCGAAAACGACCCCAGAAAACTTTTTACAAAGAATCAGACCTTAAAATCAAAGAGGTTCCATATCTGAAACTTTTTGCTTTCAGAAATATTTGCTTTAATACTTTTAGTTGATTTTGCTGATCAAAAGTTGAAATGCGATCCAGCTAAAATGTCAGCAAAAAGTGGATAAGATTTTCGCAAAGTTAACAAATGAAAAAAAGCCATGTACAAAAAGAAAAACGAAGATTGTGAAAGAAACGTCTTCCACACTTGATTTATTTTCTCTCTCTCTATATATATATGTACAAACACACACACATATATATATACACCCACCCACACATAC
>JAPMOQ010015762.1:618889-640342 GCA_026543055.1 Argiope trifasciata | reverse complement strand
TATATATATATATATATATATATATATATATATATATATATATATATGACTTTAAAGAACAATACCTTAAAATACATCTAACTGTATGGAAAATAGCTCTAAATGTGTAGCAATATTATTGAGCTTGAAAGATTGCTCAATTGATACATTTATAATTGAACATTTCCATACAATTTTTGCACACTATGATACGGAATTCATATAATTTAAATTCTTCTATAAACAGCATGTTACAACTCTAAGGAGTGAACAGATTGCAATGAAATTAGCATATAGACTGTACACGAGTTGCCCTCACGTAATTTCGAAACAAAAGTTCGAAAATTTTCATCAGAGGAAGCCTTTTCTGGATAAACATTCAATTTAACTCAATAAGCTACTTAAACGGTATACAGAAGCAATCTGAAAATTTTTTTACTATTTTCTGATCACCTTATCATAGAGCCACATTAAATAAAGGTAAGGAAAAACTAAAAATACGTTGTTCTTGAGGGGAGAATTCAGTGTACAGAAACAAGAACAGATTAGGAAGACATTGCCCACGAGGAGTCTAGGATGATGTAGAGAAACGTACTCCGCTTGACCAGCCTCAATCACCTACAAAATTTCAAGTGGATCGTAAGTGATCAGTTGTGATGCTTCGCACATGGAGCGTTATGGAGTTCTTTAAGCAATTCAATCTTTTAAGTGGTCCCATGAACAAAACTTACCTGGATGTAAAACATGACAGCTTCTGTAAACATTTCATGCCCTAACTTGTTTTGAATAAAGCTTCCTGTTCTTCGCAAGCAGGCAACTATTAACTCATACATGTTTTTAGCCATTGTTAAAGTACAGTTTTGAACCAAACTGGGGTAAATTTATTTCCAAAGTGATATTAAAATATTTATATTAATATCATTTTGTTATATTATGAGTAACATAAAAGTTGCAAAGTGATATTATTTATATTAATACCACTTTGCTAATTTATATCATTATTATTTAATAAAATAAACCAAAAATTAAAACAAAAACAGAATAGAATATTTCAAGGTTAATTTTAATTTTAATGACTTAAATGTGTTTTCAAAATTAATAATAATTGAAGGAAATACTGTGTTAAAAGAGAAATGATAGCACTGAAATGTTAAAATTTTGAAGTTTTGATAGATTAAACAATTCCATTTGGAATATTTCCACCAAAATATTTTAGAAAAAAATCAAAATATTGATTAATTTGTAATTAACATAATATGTTTGGTTTCAATTTAAATTTAAAAAGCTGAAGATTTTCCATTTTTTAGAATTATAAATGCGAAAAATTAATTTAATTCTATACATCTGTTTAGAAGAATGCATGGAATATTCATACATTTATGCATAGCCACGATGTCTATTTTATTATATGATTTTATTTCAGAAAATACGTTCATATGTTTTCTTTGGATTTATTATTTCATCTTTATGTTGAAAATGACACTAGCAACTGCAAATTGCATTATGTCTTCGTTGATATATCGAATGTGCATTGTCTTTAAACTCGCCTAAATTATCCATAATTGCAGATTGCAAAAGCCGTTTTTAATGATTCCATAGCCAAGGAGAAAAATGACACAAATCTTATGAGCATGTATTCGAAAAATTTACATCCAGACACTTTTTTTTTGTAAAATTCAAAATTTAAGCATTTAAAAGCAAGTGTAACTGTTATAAATAACTTTTGCACTGAAGTACTCCTAAAATATTAATTTTTAAAGTAAAATACTAATTAAACTAATTAATTACTAAGGCAAAATATTAAGATAATAATTTTTAAAGTAAATAAAGTATTAATTTTTAAAGTAAATAAAGTATTAATTTTTAAACTAAATAAAGTATTAATTTTTAAAGTAAATAAAGTATTAATATTTAAAGTAAAATAAAAGTTTCTTTTATAATTTTTAAGTCTATTTTACCTCCCAAATCCAACCAAAGTCATAACTTTTATTTCTAGAAGGGAAAAACTGAGCTACAATTATTTTTCATACATCGAAATTTCATTATTGAAATAATATGTATGCAAAATTGTATTATAAAGTGATGAAATTGAATTTTAAGTGCATGTGCATTAACTATGACCCAAACAATACATATAACATCCAATGTAACGGTTGAAATTTTTGCTTTTAATAAATCACTTCGAACATTTATAAGGGAAAAAATACATTTTTGCACTCATATATAGTTGCATGAGCATATTCTAACTCATTTAAAAAAATGCAAAATATTTTAAGAAATTTTTATTTAATTTTCCAACGAAATTATACTTTAAATTTTGATTAAAATCTGCGAAATGCCTGTGTTCTTTTATATTAAAAATGCGTTTAATTAATAAAATAAGATGTTAGACTTTTGTCAAATTTTAAAGAAAATATTTTACCTAAAATAAATTTTTATAGTTGATTTCGTAAGTTAGATATTAAAAAAAAAACATAAGTCTGAAGAAGAATCCCCAATTTTTGAATATATATATTTATCTCGATTTTTGATCGTATAAATTTTTTTTTCTACCAAACATGCAAAACTTTCCCCATTTATTATTTTTTTCTCTTTTTTTTTATAAAGATCTATTTAACTTATTAAAAATATATTATAAAAACCACATTCAGTTCAAAATAATTTTAATAATTTACGAATAATAAAGAATAGAAAAAGTTCTGTTGATTACTTCTACAATTAGATACATAATATCAAAAAGTTTTTATACATACACACGCACGCACACGCACACACAATAAAGCTTTTATACCTCTATTATTTTCAGATAAATAAATTTTAAATATAAATCAAAAAATGTTTCTGATTTATATTTAAAAGTTAAAATAAAGAGTAAAAAGCTTTCATTTAATGATTTGTGCAAATGATAGATTTTGAATTAAAAAAAAATTCATTATCAGCCAGGAATGAGATATTATATGAAAAATTTTTATTATAAAAGAATAAAAGCCATCTTACACAAATTAATACAGATAAGCCTAAAATATAAAATAATGAATCTTTTATCTGCAGTAACAATATTCCAATGGAAAAATTATCATTGAAATAAAAGAAAATAACATTTAACACAAAAGATTTACTGCATATTACTTTAGAATATCTAGCATTGAGAGACGGACAATATTTCTTTTTATTAAAAGTAAAAGAATTGCTTGATGTTGAAATATTATTTTTGGCAGTCGATTTTTTTTCTCTAGAACTTTACCTTTAATGTTCAATATAAACAATGGAATTCCTTTCATTAAGGCTACTTTATTGTTGATTATTTACCAAAGTAACGACAACGAAATAAAATTATGATTTACTTTTATAACCACCATTTTTATTTGCACTAGAAATGTATTTATTAAAGAAAGCACTGTCTCAAATATTTCATATAAACTAAATTAGATTTATTTATCTATATTGTATAAGGGGAAATTGACACTGAACCAGGGAATGACTTTTATATGCAAATTGAATCTTCACATTTACAGATAAATAAAATTTGTACGATATGCCAAGCATATAAATTTTGTATGTAAACATATTTTAATAACATATTCGTGATATAATACTTTTGTTGCTTTTTTTAGCTCAGTTATATTAACGTCCCGTTCTGAAGCAGCACTAGGGATATTTTGGGGACGGACTTCATAAATTTAAACCGTGGTTAGATGACGAGTACAACACCTGAGCTGGTACTCCCCCTCCGAAATTCCTCACCACATTAGCGGGATGACGTTTGGTTCCGACAGATTTAAAGTGCATTATACCACCTTACCCGGCAACTTTTCGGTGGAATTGAGTTTCGAACCTGAAAGCGTCTGGTTCCGAAGTCAAGACTTTAACACGAGGCCGCCGTGGCTTCGTTAGGCTTAGGAATGCAAATACACATTTCGTTATTCACATAACTTTTTCGTTGTGAATACACAACTTTATAGTTGATTTGGCACAAAGTAAACATTTTAATTGGATGTAAATAAAAGAAAAGGATAAGAAACTTGTTTCTTTTTTATAATCCTCTTTTTAGTAATCTGATTTCAATAAGATAACATTTTGATACATCTTCTTATGAAATCTTTTTATAAAAAGATTTCATTGGAAGAAATGGTATAGGTATTATACTTCTCTTTGATTATAACTAGAATGGTGAAGAAAATAGATGGTTTTAAAATGCATTATATATTTTTTTAAATAGCAACAGCAGTTGGACAGGAAATGCGAGCAATTTTGTCGATTTAGAGACAGAGATTTCATCTATAAGCTTTATAGCAAACCCTATTTCCCTCTTAAATTTTAAGAATTACATTTTTGACGTATTTACGATTTATCTGCTTGTAATAAATAATCACTACGTAAAAAATAGCTGATGCGAGATACCAAATGTATTTAGTAAATTATATATATAGTGAGTGTATTGTAATAACTGCCGGCGTCCTGGCCAAGGGGTAGCTTGTCTTCCCCGTGATCCGGTCATCCCGGGTTCCAGTCCCGGTCCGGGCATGGTTGTTCTGTGTTCTATCTGTTATTTTTATGAATGTGCACCCCCTTAAAAAGGGGCTGTGCAAGCGAATGTGTGTGTCACCTTCATTTGAGTTAGAAGTCAGACTTCTGCCCTCTAGGTGCACAGGGGTTTTGCCCTCAGAAGCTAATGCGCCCCTTTCCTTGGAAACACGGACACGGCATCATCAACATTGTAATAACTTGAAAATGGTAATTGCTTATAAATTCAGGAAGAAAATGCGTATAAGCTGCAGTCTGTACGAAAATTTTGCAACAAAGTAATTATTTGGGTATATAGAAAACTCACTTCTCAATAAAAGTTTTCTTGATACATATTTTTTATTTATAAAGCTATAATTATTAGTTTATTGACAAAAACCTTTTTGTAAAGCTATTCTAATGCTTTTTCATAGTTCTGAAATTAAATTACAAAGATTGTTTTATTTATTTCAATTCCTCTGTTAGATATTTCTTATTGATTAAATTATGTAAATAAACATTCATATGTATATATTGTGTTGCTTTTAATATTGTTACGAAATTTCTTTTAATCTGTTGTGGAGTGAATGGCTCTATGGCGGAAAGCTATGAACTGAAAGCAATAGTTCACAAGTTAGTATCTGACTGCAGGTAAATTACCTAACTATTGGGTTGGGGAATAAGTTAGTAGCGTTTTTATCAAAGATTTGTATTTGAAGAAAATCATTAGTAATAACAATCGATTCATCGATTATGTATTCTTCGCTGTTGTTTACGACCTCCTCCCACTTCTCGACCGATTTGTCGATGATGTTTCTCCAAAAATCGCTTGATCTGGTTTTAAAGCCCTTTATATTGTCGAAGGTAACGCCTCTCATATTTTTCGACAGGGAGCAGGAAAGATGGTCATCCGACGGCGCAAGATTCGGAGATTCGAGAGATGCTGAAAGATCTCGATTCAAGCTCTTGGAGTGTGGCTTTGACGATTTGTGCAACATGGGGCCTGGCGTTCTCGTGAAAGAGTATGGTTTGGCATTGTCGATGGGGTGTTTTCAGTCGCATGGCCTCTTTTATGCGGTGTAGCGGGGCTATGTAGAGCCCCTTGGTGGCCTTCTTTTCGAGCATTTCCCAGTACACCACCCTCCCTGCTTCCCCCCTCCCCACCTAAACGCAGATCATGGTCTTCTTTGGATGGAGGTCAGGCTTGGCCATTTCCGTGCTGCAGACTTGCTTATGACACCTTCTCCGTATTCTTTGCAACTGTCCCGTGCTGCTTAAGCAGCTTTTTGGCCTGGGTGAAAAGCGAAGAAGAGCAGGTGTCGAAAATGTTGAATTTTACCTCCCGGATATTCCATTTCTAAGTCTTAAAAGTAATTAACAATTAAATTAAATTACTCAAAAAGACGATTAGCACAGTTTTGTTGAGTAGATCGAAGAGCTCTATCGAATGAATACTATACCCTTTGTCGAATAGCAAAAAAATCGTTGGAAAACCACGTAAATATAAAAACGCTACGTACTTATTCCCCAACCCAATATTATTTGTTACTTACTTTCTATCAGCTGGTACCCGGAGAGTTGCTGCCGCAGAAAAAATAATTTTGGAAATATGGTTTGGAATTTAAAATAACTGTGTTGTTTAATTAGGAATGACAAAAATCATAATATTTATTTTCATATTGGAAGTAAATACATTTATTTAAATTGAGTGATGCATAAAGAAAAAGCGCAAATAATATTAAATCTACTTTTTTAAACCTTATTAAAATTCTAGACTTTAGGTTTGGCAATATTTTGTTTGTTTTTCTATCTTCAGCAGAAACAAATAAGTGCAAGTGATAAGTAATCAAAGTTTCATCGCAATTGGATAAGCGGTGCTGTAGCGCATAAGAGACATGCAGATATACATTCATTTTTATTTATATAGATTATTCCTCGTAAGCCCTAGAAAGTTCTTATAGTTTCTGTATCTTTCTAAATCGGAAAAATTCGAATTCTTTCCTCTTATAGATAAAAATGGTTGAAAGCTTGAGTTCCTTGAGTTGTTAGCGAGTGTTGTCGTTGACTTTAGTTTACACATGGTTTATCTATGTAACAATATCTTTATGCTGTACGATTGAGTTTTTGTTACACGTTGACTGCCGACTACGAGTTAACTCGTAGATTGCGTTCTTTTCTAGGATGCCAACCACGAATTAACTCGTAATGTGTTTACATGCCATTTTTGTGCAGCAACGAATAAAATCATTGTATATCAGTGCTAATATCGATAGATGGCTTCTGGGAAAAAAAAAATCAATGCTTGTTTGCATAAACCAAAAATGTATTAAAAAACGAGCAAAAAATGTAATTATAAAATTTGTTCAAATTAATGAGTGTCATTTTAGGCCAGATTTTAGAAAATTGCCATGGCATTCAACTTGTTAGGGAGAAACGTTACATTTGTGGCTAAAAATGGTTGAGGCCTTTATGGCTAAAAATTCATATAATAGTTGAAAATCAATAGTGATCTTAAGTTATGCTTCAAAGAGATAAAACTGATGGAGTAAATAAAATTATTTTAATGATACGTTAAAATAAGACGTATAAAAAAGGATAATTTATTAGAAAATTATTTTCATATTAATTTCTTTGCGAAATAATTCATTTTAATTTGTACAAGAATGTCTGCGATTATCCAATATCTACTATGAACAAAGCAGATTTGACGAATCAATCAAGTCCCCTAAGGAGCCATTGCGATTTAATAATAATTTTTTACTTGCCTTGTTTTATCAGTAGCGCCATCTAGGACGAAGAGTATGAGTTAGTTACTCATATGTCACAATACTTTTACGAGACGGACTTCATTCATACATCTCAATCACAAATCTTAATTTAGACTTGGATCAGAAAGCGATAATTTCTGTAGTACCTTCTAGTGGTATTGCTCTCGACATGGAGGACTTTGTAGCCACTACGTATTTATACGTGCGTCAGTCATTACACACACATGGAGTCTTAGCCCGGATGGGTTGGAATTCGTGACTCAAGGGAAGCATCCCTACCATTCAGGCTATGCCTTAATTCAATATAAAATTTAATGTCAAGTTAAGTGATTTATTTTGATGCCAGTTTAATTAATTCTCGTAATTATTCTTAATAAATATTCTAAAAATTATTCTTCTAATTTATTTTCAAATAAATGAAGTTTTTAAGAAATGCTTTTTAAATTTATCATAAATAAACATTTATAAATCATTCTTTCTTTACCCTTTTTTATATTCAGAGGATTAGTTTCATTTAAAAGGGCTCATAGATTTTAAAGGAGCAAAAACTTTGAAACGTTTTTATAATCTACGATTAAAGTTTCTACTTTGAAGCACATTTGGAAGGAACAAATATTTTTAACCACTTTAATGGCTCTTTAACTCAAAAATTCAGAAAAATATTACACGATATTTGATAGATTATCAAACGAAAGTTTATTTCCTCCAGATAAACTTTTATACAAATGTTTATTTACTTTTTAATAAACGTAGCATATTATTTTGGGATATCAGCATATAAAAAAATTAAACATTGCCCTCATATGTAGTACATTACTTATATATTCTTGAATTAATCATTTAGTTTTCCATTTACCATCAATTTAATTTCATCATTTCTTGTTAATTGAGCTTGCAGTAAAAAATCTTCAAACTAAATATCTCAATAATTCAGAATCTGTTGCTTTTCATGTGAAGAATTTATTTCAATTAATAACATAAATACTTCAGCATATCCTCAATTTCAAAACTTTATTTCAAGTGAACCACAAATACTTAAAATAGCAATCTATATGAGCTGTATATCCAGACTTAATGCTAATTCATTAAACTTTCTAACTAGCAAAAACTTCTTTTCTATTTTATTACGAACCAGTTTCGTCGACTTTACGTGGATAAATCTTTCCGGTAGAAAAAAATGACAATGCCGCCTGGTGGAATTTCAATCACGTTGCACCTAAAACTGATTAATTTTATTAACTAGTAGAACACTTTATCTTAAAGGTAACTTAGAGTAGTTTATCTTAAAGGACTTGGTTAATGAAATGATAATTTTTTTCTTCTGTTATTTATTTCTAAACTAAGTAGTCTCCTTTCTTTTAGTCAAATTTACCATTCGTATTTTCACCAAGGAAAGTATATATTCGCAATAAATCTAATTTATTGTGCTGAGTTAGTGACGTCTACTTTTCTTAGAGATAAATTAAAACTTTGTTATCTAACAATAATGGATTTTTCTGTCTGTCAGATTTTGCTGTTGAACAGATTAACTCTTTCTAGAATTTGAATGCATATTGGGTCTTATTTAAAGGTGCAGTAGAATTCTTATTCATACTTCTACCGTTTGTATTCGTATTTGGGAGTAATGCATTTCCTGTTAGATTTCGTTACTGAACAGATAAAATTTTTCTAGAAATCGAATGCATATCCTGGCTTAATTAAAATGAAATCGATTTATTATACCTCTTTCTACAGTTTACAGTTAGTTGTTAGTTATATTTATGAATAATACGTTCCCTGCCAAATTTGATTGTTGAAAAGATTGTCATTCTTGAAGTGAATTGCATATTCTGTCTTATTTAAGTTGAAATAGGATTCTTATTTATCCTTTTACAGTTTTTATTCACATTTGCGAGCAATCCGTTCTTAATCAGATTGGGTTGTTGAACAGTCTATATCATTCTAGAAACTAATTACATATTTTATCTTATTTAGGATGAAATAGGATTCTATTTTTAAATCCTCCTACAGTTTTTAAGCATATTTAAGAGTAATCAGTTCTCTGTAAGATAGGGTTGTTGAACAGACTAAATCATTCTAGAAACTAATTGCATATCCTATCTTATTTAGGGTGAAACAGGATTCTTATTTATACTTCTACAGTTTTTATTCACATTTCCGAGCAATCCGTTCTCTATCAGATCGGGTTGTTGAACAGACTAAATCATTCTAGATACAAATTGCATATTCTGTCTTATTTCAGGTGAAATAGGATTCTTTTTTAAAATCCTCCTACCGTTTTTAAGCATATTTATGAGTAATCAGTCCTCTGTAAGATAGGGTTGTTGAAGAGACTAAGCCATTTTTGAAACACATTGCATATTGTTATTTCAAGTGAAATAGGATTCTTATTTAAAAATTCTTCTACAGTTTTTATTCACATTAGCAAGCAATCCGTTCGCTATCAGATATGATGTTACAACAGAACTAAATCTTTCTAGAAACTAATTGCATATTCTGTTTTATTTAAGGTGATATAGGATTCTTATTTATCCTCTGACAGTTTTTATTCAAATTTAAAAATGGTTATACATAAAAAAATTTATGTTTTAGTTTCTTAAATCTCTTTGAACTTTAATAAATGCAAAAATGCATATAATATATTGTTATGAATCTGTGGTTTTGTTTTCCATCGCTAATACTGTCATCGTTAGGTAGACAGATTGACAGTAATGTGTATTGAAAAGTGAATGGGTGTGACGCCAGAGGTCCCAAGGCTTGGCAACGAACTTGGCAACCATTTGGCGACTTGGAGACGAATTTGGCGACTTTGGCGACAAAATGGAAAGCACCTGAAACATTGAGAATTTTCCTGATCCGTCCACTAGGAGCCGAGATCCAGCTAGAACGCTCCTGATTGGTCCAGAAGATGCTAGCCCCGCCTACCACTGGTATATATAAGAAAGAGGGCTGCAGTGGAAGTCAGTCGGGTCAGTCAAGTCGAAGCGGAGCAGCGGAGAAAAGGGAAAGGAGATCTGAGGAAGAATCCAGTGGAGTCAAGCCGAAGTGCGGCAGTGGAGAGAAGCCGAAGCTGAACGATCTAGTGTTCAACGAAGAAGACAAGTACCACTGTGGAATTTATCGAGAAGACCTAAGAGAGGGAGGTCTTGAACTGAGGAGTCCTGAACGAAGGACTGTTGTGTGGCATATAGTGACGAAGCCTGCGTCGTGTGTCGTAGCCCGTTGTGTCGTCGTCGGGAAGGGAGCTGTCCCGAACTAAGGAGAAGTCCCGTTGTGCGAAGTAGTAAGTCGACAGCAAAGGCAAGAAGAGACAGAGGAATAGTTCAGCCTGTTCTGGAGAGACCCAGGTGGTGTAAAGTGAATCCCTTAAAGATTCCCTCTCCGGCTGAATCCTGTCTGGCAGCTCTGTGAGCTGTGGACATTGTCACTACATAATTTCTGCCTGTGGACTATTATCTGCAGTGTGCTATCCTGTATGTTCGTCTCGGCTGTAAATAGTTGTTTCCTGTACATAGTTGAGTTGTGAATATTTGTCGTCTGTGCGCTGTCCTGTCCTCGTCCTTTAAATAAACATCTGTGTTGTGTCTTCTACTAAATGACTGATCATTGTCTCTGTGTGTTCATCATCATCAACTCTAACACCATGCACAACCACTATATACGAGGTAAAAAAAGAACCCGACGGATTTAGGATATAGGAAATCCGTAACAATATTTTTAAAAAATTCAAAACATTTTCCGTAAGAGTCAAACAAAGATTACAGTTTATAAGTGTTCCAAAGTATACATTAGTATTCCATTAAAACTAATGAATACTTTGAAATTGTATAAAAAGAATTTAAAAATTTAAAAATAGGAAATATTAAACATTAAATTAGAAAGTTTCTTTTCAAAACATTTAAAAGATTTTTCAATATTTACTTTGAATGCAAATGAAACATTCATTTTTAATGTCATAATAACATTCATGTAAATATTTACATGCATGTTATCGTCTAGGTAACCATGAATATGTAATTTAAAAATAAAAGTACAATTTGATTTCATATTATAGCGCCTATCAAAATTAAAATTGAAACATGAGAAAGTTAACAGAAAAAAGTGTAGCCCTACGATAAAATTGGTAGAAAGAATAAATAAATATATAATATGAATTTTCATACTGGATATCAGTCGGGTATTTTGTGAATTGTGAATTTATATATAATCTGTGAAAAATAAAATAAGATAGATATAAATGAGAATTTTATGAGATATTTTTTAAAAAAGTGTGAAAATACATTAGATATTTCAATGCATGAGACTTTTAATACGTTTTAATACATGAGGGGAAATACACAAGAAATTTTTATACATGAGGGAAAATACACGAGAGATTTTAATACATGATGGAAAATACATGAGATATTTTAATACATGATGAAATTACATGAGATATTTTAATACTTGAGGGAAAATACATGATATTTAGACAAAATGTTAAACTCATGCTCTATTGGACATCTTTACCACTGCGACTAACCTCGCCTGATATCAGGGCCCTCTACCTAATGAGATGGCCCCTTCTTTGCTATCTTTTAATTATAGTAGAGAAGGTGTTATCTAATAATAAAATAGATGATTTGGTCTTGAAAAAGAACGCAATGTACGCGTTATCTCGTAGTTGGCAGGTGGTAGGTAGGGTTTACTGGCACAAGAGCCATTCGTGGCCATACTGAGCCAGTCATATGATTTAAATTCAGACTACATTAATATGAGCCTAACCAATGAATTATAAATTAATACGAATTGAGGAAATTGCAAGAAATACAAGAGGAGTGAAAATCAGCTAATAAAATTTTAAAATTTCTCAATCGCAGAAAAAAAAAATTAAAATTGCGAGTTATTGATGCAATTCCAAAATGAAGCTCTAAAAGGCATTAAAAAGTTGAAAAGCAGCTGGATGCAAGTAAAAAGATGAATCGCTTTTAAAAATGTCAAAATATTTGGGTGGTATTTCTCACCCACCAAGTCGGTTAGACTTACGAATGATTTACTGAAAATGTTGACACTATAGAAATGGTACACAGGGCATTCTATTTAAATGTTTTTAATACTTAGATCAACGTGACATGTCTGGCACATTAGCGCCCTTTCGCCAAATGTTTGTGAGTACAGCGCGTATGTCCTATGCGGAGGCGTGTCAGCTTGACATCTAACGCACGTATATTGAGAGGTGACCACAGTGGTCGGCAAGACAGACTGCAATTTATTGTGAGTCAATAAATCCCAAGTTTCTTGCCAAGTAAGCAAAAGGCTACGCACCACCGATGTTGGCAGTCAGCGTGTTAAGATAATTCTTTAATAGCTATTGTTCGTCAATGCATTCCCTGCCTTATTCATAGTTGCATAATTTCGTCTTTATTTGAGAGTATGCGAGAATGCGTTGAAGAAACCATGACCACCAATCAATTATCGTGAGGATTTGCGCTTCAAATGTTGAAAAGAATACTTTAGAGAAATTTTACTTAAAATCTAGCTCTGATTAGCTTTAGATGCTTCAATAAGCAAGCATATGGGGTAGTATAGCTTTTTTATATAGAATCTTATGAAGGAAAATGATGAGAATCTTACACAATTTCCAAGAAAAATAATCGAAGAAGTGGGAACAATCGTCAACGTTTCAAATAAGAAAATATGTATTTGTTAAGTTCAAGGATAGAAAGTTAATAAGTTTGACAAAAAGTTAATTAAAGTTTAAAAAATGTTAAAAGTCAAAGTTTAAACATATCCAAAAATTAAAGCAAAGGCCAACCCAATATATTACAACCCAATTATAACCCAATTTAAATGAAACTTTAAAAGAATATTTTGGGTCGCGATGGCCTGGGGGTAAAATATCGGCTTCGAAACTGATGGATTCAGGTTTGTGACTCGATTGCACCGAAGAACCGTAGAGTTAGGGGGTCCGTTTTACGTTAAATCTGTCAGATAAAACGTCTTCCTACTTTTGTGGTGTGGAGAGGTGGGTGCCAGCTCAGGTGCCGTCCTCGTCATCTGAACATGGTTCAAAATGACGAGATTCCTCCCCAAATATACCTAGTGTTGTTTTGTTAAGGGACGTTCAAATAGCTAAAGGAATACTTTAGTTAAATTTTACCTAAAAATTTACTTTGAAACACTTTGGATGATTCAACAAGCATATGGGAGAATTATCATTTTTTCTTTTGTTTATAATCGCATGAATGGAAAAATGGGAAATGATCAGAATTATGATAAACTGAAAAAAATAAATTGAAAATCGGGAAACATTTCAGCTGTAAAGGGTCAGATAAGGAAATACCAGCTTGTTAAGTTTAAGAATAAAAAAAGTTAATAACAGTTAAAGTATAAAAACTCAGTAAAAGTTGCATTTTAAAAAAGTTAGTAGAATTAAGAGTTAAAATAAAAGAAAACTGAAAGCTAAAAAATGTTAATAAAAGTTAAATTTAAAGTTTAAAAAGCAAATAAAAGTTAAATTTAAAGTTTAAAAAAGTTAATAAAAGTTTAAAAAAAGTTAAAGTTTAAAAAGGTTAATTAAGGTTAAAAATGTTAGTAGAAGTAAAATTTAAAGTAAAAGAAAACTTGAAGTTAAAAAAGCTATTAACAGCTAAAGTTGAAGTTAAAAAGCTAATGAAAGTTAAAGGTGAAGTTAAAAAGCTAATAAAAGTTAAAGTTAAAATGTCTGAATAGCTAGGCTTTAGGAAAAGCTAATTTCGCATATTAGATGCAAATCTCACATTAATTCTCATAAATATGGCTGTGACACTGAAATGTGTCTCTATTAAAAGAAGCAAAAATAGAAATCGTCTCAGTTTGGAAGGTGTTAAATAGAACATATTTCATTACATTCTATAACATGTCTTAAGGCTCCTGAATTAATCCTGAGTACCAAAAACAAATTCCATCAAGAAGCATATATTGATTTAATACTCGTACGATAAATGAAAGCCCTTTCAAGAACACCTTCAAGAAATGGAGGATTTGGACCGTTGTATAAATAAAGAGAAAATGTATTTCTATGGATATAAGTTTCAATTAAGAGCTACTCTAAGAAATTAATGATTTATTCTGTTTCTCTGAGGATAGATAATGCATGGATAAATAAATCGATAAGACTTTACTGCTATAATGATTCTTATATATTCGTTTCTATATCCTCATATATTCTAATTATCTGAGATATTATATATATTATTTCCTATTTATAATATTGTTTGGAACCTGTAATCGTAAGAAAGATCTGACCTTGTAAGAAAGACGGATTTACAGTCATCTTTATTGGAAGATATCGGGAGTCGCAATAGTGATTTCAGAGCTTGGCAAACATTTGCGACTTTGGCGAAAAAAGGGATAATACCCGAAACATCACGACTTTACCCGATCAGTCCATTAGGAAAAAAGCTCCTGATTGGTCTAAAAACTTCTATCACCGCCTCCTGGGAACTATAAAAAGTCTGCAATCAGAAGATGGAGTGGTCATGAATGTAGTAGATCAGAATTCAGAGGTCTTGAAAGGGTAGTCATAGGCTGAGGAGTAAAGTCATCAACAGAATAGTCGTCAATCATGGAGTATTCGTGAATTGTGAGGTGGTGAATAATAGACGGAAGTCGATTGGAGAATACGAGATGGGTGAAAGCGAGAAGAGACAGTGGAATTTCAGCATAGCTGTGAGAAGAAGCGTATTGAAGTAGTGAGTGGGCAGCGAAAGCGAGAAGAGACAGTGGAAGTTTCAGCAAAGCTGTGAGAAGAAGACGCGAATTGAAGTAGTGAGTGTGCAGCGAAAGCCAGAAGAGACAGTGGAAATTCCAGCAAAGCTGCTGAATCCTGTCTGACTGCTTTGAATACTGTGGACGTTGTCATTAAGGATTTGTACTTATGGACTACTCTTCTTATTGTGGACTACTGTCTGCTGTAGAACCTGCTGTGTGCTGTTCTGTGTGTTCATTTGGGCTATATATAGCTGTTTTCTTTGTAAATATTTGTCGTCTTTGTGCTGTCCTGTCTTTTTACAAATAAACTAAAATAATATATTATTATTATATTATATATATAACTATAGCAATATATAATATTCTTATTATATATATAACTATAATAATATATAATAAACTATATAAGTTCATCTTTGTGCACTTGCAGTGGTGTGTATGGTGCAGAAGATAAAAAACAAGGATCAGTTCTTTAGTAGAAATAAACTGATCATTGTTGTTTATCTTCTACACCATACACCCCACTACAAGTAATCGAATCAATGGATAGGAAATCCGTAACAATATAATAAAATAACATTTAACATTAACAGCAGTTGGTGTACTATCATAGGGGTCTTCACCATAATCTGAACAACCGTTGTTCGGGTAGTTTTGTTCTAATTCTGAGTTATATCCGTGAGGTTTGTGAGAGTACATTCCTGTAAAAAGGAGTTGTGCAAGCGAATGTGATGATGGGACCCTGCTCTTGACCCTAGATGCTGATACTGAAACAAAATACACTCCCTCGGCTAAAAGTTGCCGACTTCGTCAGCGGGTTTAAGTGCCATAAGTAACAATAAATTAATTGTTTTTTTCATTATGATAATTTAAACAATAATGCTTATTTTATCAGTTTTAATTAGCTTAAAACTTTTTTAAACTATTTTATTTTTATTAAGCTACAAGAGAAGAATATCCTGCAATGATTTTCTAACTGCCGAAAAAATCTTTTCACAAATTTGAAATTACTAAATAATTATTAAAATTACAATGAAAGATTTATGATTCTGTTGAACTTCATAGGGTTTTCTTTTTTTCTTGTTTTATGAAAATTAATAATATATCCAAAGCTGCCAAATTGTAAAATATGGTGAATTCTTTAAACCCATCTTCCCACGTGAAGATATTTTTAATGCACAGAAAAAAATATTATTATGGGTATTCATTTAGGACATTCAAAAGAAGAGTAAAATATCTTATTCACGGATAAAAAAGACTCAATTTCGAAAGCAAATTTTCTATTTATTGTAAGCAACGGGCTTACAATAAATAAAAAAAAATAAGCAGTAAACATCCGAAAGTAGCAAAAATCCTTTTTTTCATTACATAATTGCCATTTTCAGAACGACTAAAGCACTGTTCGAATGTTGGAAAATAAGCGGATGTTTCAATGGAATGGGAATTCCATAAATGCTCGAGCATGCATTCGAAAATTATTACAGTTGAAATATGTGCAAATGAAAAGACAGCTTCAAAGATTCTTTCGAATCTACAGCATTTTATTTTTTTGAACTTTATTATTAAATATTCTTCTCAAAATAGCTTGCATAAGAGGACTAGATTGAAGATGAATAATTCTTTTCAAATTTTCAAAGGACTTTAGGCAGGAATAGGCAGGGAATGATTAAATTCTTTTTTATTTCAATTTTTTTCCCCATAAATTCCATTTTGAAAAGAAGATGGGATATTTGAAATTTTATGAAATTTAGATTAATATAAAATTCAAGCAAAAATGAATTAAAGCAGTTTCAGGTATTTTTATTTAGTTTGATTTGTTTTGGTATTTGTCGAATACGCTGCAAAGATACTGTTTGCAAAAATAGAAGATTCTGTGTAAGAAATAATTAGGAAACTGTTTTATTGACTTATCGTACATTTATTCACATTGACTCTCTACTTATTACGACGTATTTTAAACCAAGCATGAAACACATGAAACGACCTTAAGACATTTTGGTGGATTTAAATCAATTCCTGTTGTGAGCATGCGCTGTTTACTTCCCATTTTACCGTAACTGGTGAACATAAATCCTCATTCTAATTGGACATTGCCTGCACATTCTTACACATGTGCAGGCGCTGTGCAATTAGAATGAGGCACTACAACAAGCAATATTTTTGAATCAAATACGATATAATTTTATTCTTTTCGGGATGCATTTAAAATACAGAAGGGCCGAAGGATTAGTAAATATTTAACAGACAATCCTATATCTAAAAACTAGGTGTTCAATAAAAGAAAAAAAATGATTTCAATACAATTTTTATTGTTTCCTGAGAAACAAAACACCAACCAGTCAAAATATTTCAGAAATTTTGTTTATTTCTAAATATCTATATCTACACTTATAATAAAGCTCAATGGGGGGGGGGGTGCGTGTGTGTTAGCGCTCTACAGGCCAGACCGTTGGATCTACAGCTACCAAATTTGGTGCATGTATACCTTGGAGGTTGGGAATGTGCTCTTTTTAAAATTAGAATTAGAATTAGAATTAATTAATATTTAAGCAAAATTTCGACGTTTTTCCACTATCACTTCCGAAAATATTATCGCAAATACATAATTTTTACATTAAAGATAAAAAAATTAGCTTTCTAATGGTATCAGTGTTTTAATGTATAACTTATGCTTCTATTTTTAACGAATTTTTAAAGAAATATTTTAACCATGATTTTTTAGCACGTGACTGGATAAAATAAAAAAATATATAAAATGTTATATTTTCTAAAACAATAAGGGCAAAGCAAAGGTTTCTATAATCGTTTGCAATATCTAAATAATTAATTCAACAAATCTTCTTTATTTATGGTAAACCTGATTGAATTTAGACGGGATATGCATTGAAATCACGATTTAATGGCATGTTTGTAAAATATTAGTAATAGGCATATATATCGTTTAGTACTGTTAGCTTGGTCTAAATGAAGTAAATAATTCCATTTTATATAGCTTGAATAAAACAATGTTTTGATAAATAAAGAGTTAGATTTCTTCATACTTTGCTCTGTGAGCCATATTTTACAAAATATTTTTATTAATATTTTAAATAAAAGTTGCTACATCAATCAGTCTTCTAAATCAATAATTAAAACTATTAAATATATTAATCAATTAATTAGGGGAGTGTGTTATTTTAGAACTTTCCGTCCTACATCTTAAAGAAAATATTAATTTCAGACCAATCAATTCCTGGAATTATTTCAAGGCTAATGAATATGTGATTTAATTGAAAAATTTTAGAACGCATTACTCACTAGCTGGTCTTTAAAGGCGGTTAGTAATAATAATAATAATAAATTAAATTAAATTAAATAACTGAAAATTTCGATTTTTCAGTCACTCCTTTCTCCAATTTCATGATAAGAGTATTAAATAGAACAGAATACAGTTAATATGAATTTTCCAGAGTGATTCAATATTTCAACATGCATAGGATAGAAAAAGTAAAAGATATTCGAAACTCTTGTCCAGAACATCGTATCACGCTAAAGTGTCATTTATCTTTATAGTATTTTTCTAGCTCTGACAATAACATGGAAAACTGAATTTAATAGCTACAACAGTGTAGGAACTTTGAATTTAATATCATCGCATCATCTTTATATATATAAACGCTGAGCAAGTGTAAAGTCAGGAGGTAAACTTTGTTTTTATTTTTAAGTAGATGTGGAAACATATATATTGCTGATTACAATATGCTTATGCTGAAATACTTGAAAATAAGAAAAAAAGTGATAATGTAAAGTTCAGTCAGAAGTCTGGCATTATTGGAATATTTTGGGAGCTACTGATAAATATGATATATGATAAAATCTAATAGTATTATGCACAATGATTTTAAATTTATATTCAGATATTTACATCATATGCACACATTTTTTTTGAGAAAAAATTAAATTTTGTTAGATTGTTAATAAAGTTGTAAAAGAAGCTTATAAGATAGATAAGGATGTACTGGTGAATAAAGTTATATATTACAAAAGTGTGATAGTTAAAACTGAAAAAAAAAAATCTGAAATTCTGGATTGTTTTTTTGGCACAAGTTTCATTAAATGAAAAATCAGAAATTGACCGATAAATCAGTTTCGTTTCTGAATGTGATGTCACTTCATGGAAACGATTAACACATATACATGTTACTGCCAAAACCCGAAGTTCAGCCAGTTTCCGGATTGGCAGACAATTTCGCAAATTGGCCTGGGCCTGTGGACAATGTCCAATGTACTGGGAATGAATAGCGTATATGCGACTTTGGCCGGTCATTTCCTAAACTGCCCGGAACTAACTGGCCAATGTGAGAAGTGGCCGGCCAATTCAGGAACTGGCCGAACTTCGGGCTTTGGCCGTAACATTGATACTGATAATTTTATTATCTTTTGATTATCTTTTTGTTTGTTTTCTCAAACGGAGAGGAAATTCACATAAGAGACCAGGAGGTTTCTGGTACTGTGAGATTCTTATTACTAAAATTTCTCCCTTCAGACTATAGCACACCAGGGCCACTTGGCTTTTGCTCCGGAGGACGATCCTAGGTGCCTAAAAGGGGCGACTTCGTCGGAAAACTTCTCTGTGGCAGCTATGATGTCATTATCATTAGTATTACGGTATACAAAGACCCAAAATTTGTTCATGAGAGTTTTTTTGTCTGACTTAGGCCGATCATCCCATGCCGTTTCGCGAATTGGCTGGCTAAACCCCGAAATAAAAGAAAGATCGGACATTGGCCTGTTATAGTGAGGCGATATGAGCTATTTCGCGATTTGGCCGGCCAATTCCGGCTTTGGCAGTAAGAATAATACATTTATAATTACATTTATTTATATTATCACACTTTATATTAGTTTAATGAAGTGAAAAAATTTGCATAAAAGATAAGTTGCATAAGTTTCATCTTTTTTAAAATTAAATCAGATTATGTATTTTAGGTAAAATGGCAATAGTAACTAAAACATAATGCATCTATGATGATAATTGTCAGGAGAACTGAAAAACAATTCAACGGAATTCAGATATTAATTCCATATTCCCGAAGTAATTGTCTCTATGAACATATTGTTCTTTTTTTCTCATGTGCAAATATCAATGAAAATCATAAGGCTTAAATCAGAAGAAGAATACTAAATGAAACTATTATTTTTTAAAAACACACGCACTTGAAATCTGTTATTGCAAACTTCAAATTATCATCTGGTAGCATTCTTTTAATTATATGGTATCAATCCGAAAGAAAAAACATCATGTTTCTATATCACTCAGATTTCACAATCGCCAACTTTTAGAAAAGTGATGGTTTTAACCATCTCAAATTCTATCGAGTTCTAAATACTTTTTTCATGAAAAACCAGTTTAAACCGGTTGAAATAGTCACGTGACTATCAGATTATGAGTTCGTACATAGCGATGCTTCTTTTACAATCATTCCACTTTTCTTTTCTGTGCTTTTTCGGGTGATAACTTCTTATGACCCTGTCCTTTATTGGTCATACAGGAGAATCAGGTACTTTGCAAACATTTGTTCCAAATTGAACCTTTTTGCTGGCGATAAGTCGGCAAATAGGTGGATCTTTATCATTTTGCAATAACTCTAAAAGCTAAAAATTGAGTCCTCAAAATCAATAAATCGCAAATTTTTTGCTTGTACATTTTGGCCTTTTGCCTTCAAAAATCAAAACAACATCAAGTTTACTAATTATTAGACAAGACAAGATTACTAATTGCAAAAAAAAATATTTTTTATATCACTCGATTTTAATCCTTAGATTTTCTCAATCTCTGCAATAAGATAAAAACAGAATCCAATATTTTATATTTTTATTATTGTTTATTGATTTATTGAGCTGGTACGTCGAAAGAGACGATGTATAATTAAACATCGATTTTATTAAAAACTAGCACAAACATAAGCAGTGACTTTTTGCCTTTAGATGCTTTAGTTTAAAAAAATTGAAAATACCTAACAAACTTTTTTTTCATTGAAAAACTGTCTTTGAATGCAAGTCACGAAAATTCAGCATTTTGTTATTATCTTAGGAATTTCCATTCAGCCGGATATTGCAAATAATCTCAAAAAAAAAAAAAAAAAAAACCTGTGTGAAATTTTTTATATAAAGTTTTTCTTCAAATTTGAAATTCAAACAGCTTTCCTATCTTATTATAGTATCATTTTATTCTTTTCGAACACTTTCGATGCATCTTTGAATTTCATTGCAAAATATTTTCACTTATTATTGTTGCTATGGTAATTTCACTCGTAATGAAATTCAGAAAAGCTTTAAATTTACTTTTTTTATCTCTACATTCGTTGTTATCTACTTTTCAAAACTTCAAGAAAAAAGTATCATTGGGTATCTTAAGCTTTTTTTACGTGGTTATGACACCGCAAAACTTCGTATCGAAATAAGAATTTTTTTTATAGTTTGTTTTATGAAA
>JAPMOQ010015762.1:605641-618879 GCA_026543055.1 Argiope trifasciata | reverse complement strand
AACTTCGTATCGAAATAAGAATTTTTTTTATAGTTTGTTTTATGAAACATACATTTTATTTCTTTATTTTTAAATATCTGAAAATAAAGTGTTTTTTAAATATTTTAATGCTTGATACTTTCCGAAAAGGAATGTATCTCAAATTTTTTTTGGAGATATAAATGCTACGTCATCTTTATCATTATCATCTCTTACAGCGAGAAGAATCAGTTTTATATATAATTTTTTTCTTGATACGGTTTCAAAATTATAATCTCAAAATGACTCTACTTCAACTATTTTTAGAAAAGTTTCTTAATAATGTTAACTCAGGAAATAAATGGCAGTGTAAAATGCATCAAGTAAAAATCTCGTTATGTAGAAATAATTTTCATTCTTTTACATTTTCAGATATCGATATCGATTTTTTGGAATCGATAAAGATTCCAAGTTAAACGCAGGCTGGCATGCACACACATGATATCTTATTATAAATAATAATATATTCTTCTATTTTAATTAATACATTTTCTTCTATGTAAAAATAATACGAAATAAATTTCAATTCTCCTTAAATTGTTTTATTAACGCAATTGATTTTTGTACTCCATGAAAACATCTATACTAGTAGAAACTAGATCATACAATTGTACATATGTCATCATACAAGTCACATGGTATAGCTTAAGTAACAAAAATAATTGCATTCATTTTATAAACTATTTTAAAATTAAAAACAAAAGAAAACAAAGCTTGTTCAAATCTCTCTCTCACTCCCTCTCTCTCTCAAAACACACAAAGTTATGCTTAGCTATGCTTAAGAGAACTGTGTGCTGTTATTTTCCCGTCCCAACATATGGTCCGTCGAGAGCCGGAGCTTGATTTCAACAAGGATTAAGCAAACCACAACATTTAATTAAACTAATTATTATGGATGGTATATAACAGTCAACGAAGGTTCTTCAAAAACTAAACCTTATACAGAGGAGGAAATCGCATGCGAGAATCACTTTTAACAAACATTCACTCGTAATTTATCAGGCAGATTTGTGGTCAAACCACCCTTTCATGATTCGGATAAAAAACTTGGATCATCTCGAGATATAGCTGTACGTCGTTTTCTCCAAATTGAACGCCGTCTTCAAACCAACCAATCACTCTCCACTCAGTACCACAAATTCATGCAAGACTATCTACATCATGGGCACATGGAACCAGGCCCGAGGAAGAACTTGATGTTCCTGTCGTATCTAGTTTTTATCTTCCACATCATCCTGTTCCCAATAAAACAGGAGACAAGTTTCGTGTTGTTGACAAATTAATGGTGGGACCGCAGTTGCAAAGTGATTTGACAACACTGTTAATTCGCTTTAGAACACACAAAATAGCGATTGCAGCAGACATTGAGAAAATGTATAGGCAAGTTGTATTGGAAGACTCGGATTTTCAAAGAATAGTCTGGAGATGGTCACCAAGAGAGCCAATTCAGGACTTCCGTCTAACAAGAATTGCATATGGCACTGCTTCAGCACCATACCTTGCAGTAAAATGTCTTCAACAGTTGGCAATAGAAGAAGAAAACAATTTTCCTTTAGCGTCCAAGGCAACCATGACCCACTTCTACGTTGATGATTTAATGTCCGGAGCACAGTCAGTTGATGAAGCACTTGAATTGCGTGAACAATTAATGCAAATGTTGCCGGGTGTAGGGTTCATTTTAAGGAAATGGGCATCGAAGTGGTGAGTTTTTGAAATCAGTAACTCCAGATTCGCAATTGACAAATGCATGTTTGAGCATTGACACTGATGAGACAATCAAGACCTTAGGTGTTCTCTGGAATCCGGCAGCTGATGCATTTCTCTTTCAAGTCGATTTAGCATCTCTTGAAAGTGCCTTACCCAAGCGAAGACTTCTTTCCACATTAGCAAAGACTTTTGATCCACTTGGTTGGTTGTCACCTATCACAATCAGATGCAAAATCATGATGCAAACATTATGGAAACATCAGCTGCAGTGGGATGAATATGTTCCTTCAGATATAGCACACGAATGGAAAGGCATTTCAGAAGACATGAAAATCGTCAAAACTATCAATATACCAAGATTCCTAGAAGCCAATAATGTGCAATTTCAGCTAATTGGTTTCAGCGACGCTTCAGAAAAGGCATATGCTGCTGCTGTTTATTTTCGTTCAGTGTTAGATAATGGAGAAATCAATGTGAAACTTGTAATGTCCAAAACTAGAGTTGCACCGCTTAAAGCTTTATCAATACCAAGACTTGAGCTATGTGGAGCTTTGTTGTTGGTGAAATTAATGAATTTCACTTGCAGGGCATTATATGTTCCTATAGCACAAGTCCAGTTTTTCACTGATTCAACCATTGTTCTTTCATGGTTGGGATCCCATTCCAGCCGATGGAAAACCTTTGTGGCTAACAGGGTAGCGAAGATTCAAAATTTATCTTCACCTACTCACTGGCACCATGTCAGTAGTGAGGCAAACCCAGCTGATCTGGCAAGTCGTGGTGTGTCCTCATCAAAGCTACTTAATTCTTCATGGTTTTGTGGACCAGATTTTCTGTATCAATCAACACTTTTTCAGCCATGTACATCCACATTTCAGGTAAGTGATCCTGTACCTGAGCAAAAATTGTGTAGCATTCAATCAACTGCTACACTCAGCAACTCAGTTGAAGCAAATGACTTGATTAAACAATATTCATCTCTTGTTAAACTTAAACGTATAATATCTGTTTGTTTAAGATTTATTCATAATTGTAAAAATGTAAATGACAAGATAACTGGATTCTTAAAAACTGATGAATTTAATAATGCTATATTTGTAATAATTAAGTTAGTTCAGTCTATTGAGTTTAATAGTGAGATCAGTGCACTTAAAGCTAATCATCATCTGTCTTGCAGAAGCAAAATTTTGTCACTAAACCCATTTTTGGATGCTTTGGGTATACTCAGGGTGGGCGGTCGTTTGCGTCATGCGACTATCGCACACGATCAAAAACATCCCATCTTATTGCCAAAAAGACATATTTTCACTGGTCTCATTGTTAGACATTATCATGAAAATTTATTGCATGCTGGTTCTCTACTTGTTCAATCCTGTATTCAACAACAATTTTGGATTATAGGTGCAAGAGACATAATCAGAAACATAATTAGAAAATGTGTCAAATGTTACAAATTTAGAACATCTATGACTAACCAAATGATGAGTGACTTGCCATCCACTCGCATTTCTCCTGCCCCAACATTTATGCGTTGCGGTGTAGATTATGCAGGTCCGTTCCAAATTAAAGCAGCTAAGGGACGAGGCTCAAAATCATTCAAAGCATATACAGCTCTATTTGTCTGTTTCACCACTAGAGCTATTCACATTGAGCTGGTCACTGATCTTTCAGCAGATGCATTTATCTCTGCTCTCAAACGATTTGTTTCTCGTAGAGGAAAATGTAGTGACATTTATAGCGATTGTGGTTCTAACTTTGTTGGAGCTAAACGTAAATTGATGGAGTTCGAGAGACTTGCAAAATCAAAATGTTATAACGAAAACGTTAACAAATTTTTGTCTAATATAGGTATTAATTGGCATTTAAATGTTCCAAGTGCTCCACACATGGGTGGACTCTGGGAAGCGGGTATAAAATCTACAAAATATCATTTAAAACGTGTTATTGGTGATGTAAAATTAGCACATGAAGAATTTGAGACACTTTTAACTCAAATTGAGGCTTGTCTCAATTCCATACCCATAACTGCCTTATCATGTGATCCTAATGATTTATCAGCCTTAACCCCTGGTCATTTCATAATTGGCAGATCATTAACAAGCATTCCTGAACCAAATTACATTGATACTAAACTCTCCTACCTTAAAAGATGGCAAATTATCCAGAAAATGGTTCAGCAATTCTGGAAACGTTGGCATAAGGAGTATTTGTGTCGATTACAACAAAGACCAAAATGGCTATTACCCACTAAAAACCTTCAAGTTAATGATTTGTGTATTTTGAAGGATGATAACTTGCCTCCTACAAAATGGAAAATGTGCAGAGTTATTGAATTATACACTGGGGCAGATGATAATGTTAGAGTTGTAACTGTCAAAACATCAGAAGGCATATTTAAAAGAAATATTACTAAACTGTGCCAGTTACCAATTTGAAAAACTTTATATCTGTTGCCAAACAGAATTCAAAGCATTTAATATTGTCTATATGTATTTTAAACAATTTATTTAAGTCATATTTATTCTGTGTATTTTATTGTATTTGCATTATGTATGAATATTGAAATATTATTTCAAGGTGGGCGGCATGTTCGAGCAATAACTCAGCCACTAGATGGCGCTGTTATGTGACGTCATTTTTAGTGTTGTTTCTGCCTATATATAAATGTGATTTATTCGAATAAAGTTATGCTTAGCTATGCTCCCATCCCAACAAGTAGTACGTGTATAAATATTGATTGAGTGTTAAAAGTTTTGAAATGATGGCTTCTCATGGTTTATATTTCAACATATTCCGCTATTTCAGCAATGCTGTCGCTCTAAACGCAGATCGGGTATTAGTAAAGACACGCTAAACTAGGACAATGTTTTAGGAGAAATGCATCCTAGACGCTTAGGTATATGGGGAAACATTTCCTGGTATACATAGATATATGGACGGTACTTCTATATATATATTTCAGCTGCTGGGTAATCATTTGGTTTTGTTGAAATGTGTCTGGATTTTATATATCTAGATATATAACAGAGAAAAAATTGTTGTTGCCAGTAAAGTTATAATGTGAATATTTTATGTTATTTTCATGTGATTGCGAAATATCGAAATTAGTACAAATTAGTTCTTTTAGTCGTTTTGAAGCTGATTAAAACTATTTTTTAAATGCACTGCTTAAACTTACATTGAAGCTAGTTAGTTAGTTAGTTAGGGTTTTTCGGAGTAAGGGCCAGATTTGGCCATTCTGCGCCAATAGTATAGCACAAGTTACTTGATACATGACATGGTTAATTATATTAGTACAAATCAAATGCAAATTTTTTAAATATCAAAAGTTCACTATAGTATAAAAGGTTAAAAGTGCAAAAATAACTTAGTATTTAAATAAGATGATGAAATCCAATCTTCTTCAGAAATGTAACAATGTTAGAATGGGGAGAAACTTAAATAAAATAAAAGTTTGATATTTCTATTTTTTTCTAGTAATTGAACAAATTAAACGCAAAATAATAAAACAATCATGTAATATCTTATTCACATTGTTTTTCCATTTTTCTTGGGCCGTGGTGGCCTGATGGTAAGGTCTCGGCTTCAAAATCGGAGGGCTTCAGATTCGAGACTAGATTCCACCGAAGGACCGTCGTGTGAGGGGGTTTCTTTCACTTTAAATCTGTTAGGCCAAATGTCCCCCTGCTGATGTTTTGTGGAGTAAGGGCTGCCAGTTCAGATGTCGTCCTCGGCATCTGACCGTGGTTCAAAATGACGAGGTACGTCCCAAAATAGTCCTAGGGCTGCTTTACAATGGGACGTTAATATAAATAAACTAAACTAAATTTGAAATTTTCCTTCATACATCTAATCTCAAAAATGATTTGTAACTACGCTTTTTATTGTTGTAATGATAATCAAATAATTTTATTATATCATTAAATCATTCATGCTTTTGCAACCATGTCAAAAGAATTAAGCCTTTTAATTTTCTGAAATATTTCCAAGTATTGAACCTTAGCCTTTTCATTGTTTTTTATATTCTATAGTAAAAATTTTCAGTATCAGCTAAATTTTATACTTTAAACGGCCGAATAAATAATATACTGAACATTTTCAATATTATCTAAGACTTATAGTTAGAAAGATCAAATAAATAATATAAATTCTAATTGAATATAATTAACAAGAGAGTATTGAAAAAAATGGTGAGGATTTTGAATTATTTTTTGAACAAATTAAACCCTAAGGATTTAATGATAAAATCATTGCACCAAAATTTATTTAATATCATTTGATTCCATGTTATCAAATGAGACATGGTGCTATTTTGGTTTTGAGCTTCTTGAAGTCTTAAAATGCAAGAGCAGAAAATTTAGTGCTTTTGAGCCATCAATTTTTCACTTTTAGGCTTATTAGAAAATGGCAAAGAAGGTCGTTAAATCTGGTGATATATTACCAAGAAAAAGTTACAGCTTGGAGCGAATATCCCTTATGTATCCGATTTTCTTACCTACTTAATAAAGAAAAATATTGTAAGATGTAACTACCTAAAAAATCACAGAGAAGCAATACACTCGAAAACATTGAGCTTTCATTTGAATTTATAAAATTTAGGAATAAACATTCACTTAAGAGAATATTTTCTTATACCATTAATAAATGAATTGATCTTAATCATTAATAATAATGGTGTTTTTGTAAGCGTTCTGCAGGCCAGACAGTGTGATCTAGAACATAGAAATTTGGCATACTTATGCTTTTGAAAACAATAATATGCACGTAAGAGTGATTTTTCAAATTTCGAACTAGAATTTTAATTTATTAAAATTTAAGCAAAATTTTATGTCATTATATGATAATTTCGGAAAATATTACAAAACAAAACTCATTTCATTATATCTTAAAATTAAAAAAAAATATTTTCAATAATTCTTATTATTTTCTTACTTTATTAAATATATATATATATTTCCAAACAGTTTAATTGTCACAAAAGGAAAATAAAATTTAATCTGCACTATATATCTCTATCTCTATATCTATCTATTTTATATGCCAAAAATTAATAATGAGCATGGCGACAATTACTTTCTCTGCAATCAACAGCATTTTTCTGTCTTTCTACGCATGCGCTGCCTACTGTGTGTCTTTTAATTGGCCTAGTATAAGAGGGCGTTAGCTTTAGTTTTTTTGATTATTTAATGGCTTCGTAACCCTTATTTTTATTTAATTTTATTATGAAGATGGTTAAATCTAAAGAAAAGGAATTATGACGAAAGAAGCACTTCCTGAGAATTATAATATTTAAAAAGGAGGAAAATTTAAAATATAAATGACATTTTTCTGTTGTTTGAAAAACTCTTCAATCATTTGAACAAAAATAACATTCTCTCCTACGCAAAGGTCTCAGTCAAAAAATTTTAATAAAGATATTTAAAAAATTCTGATTTAATTAATTCGGTTAAAGATTTAAAAACGTATATTTGAGAACATTGGGAGAAATAACAAAGAAATTAGATAGTTAAAAAATTGCCTGATTGATATTTAAAAGGTATTTCGGAAATCTCAAAACAAAAACTTCAATCCTTTCATAGTGAATTTAAAATCCATAACGAAAACGTAGAAAACAATTGCGTAATGAAATCTTCACAGAAAATATAAATTAATTAACAATAAATTCCTTGTGAATTAATAATGAATTAACTTTAAAAGAAATATGTTCTCATATTTTTGAAAGTTATAAAATTCTTCAGAAATATTTAAATGCTTAAAAATATAAAATTCAAAAACCATTAGCATGTTAATTACGTTTCAACTTTTTGTAATTTAAAATCTAAATAAAGGTGTAATTATTTTGAAATTTTAACCATAAAAATTCTTTTAATTAGTTTAGAACTATTGATCTATTTAAAAAATGATTCAATTTTTATTATTTATAAAAAATTAATGAATAAGTTATTTTGGATTAATTTAGGACACCTGACATTATTTGATGAAAGTAATCTAAGCAAAAGCTAGTTGAGTATTCTTTTGCAGATAATGCGCAAAAACGATCGGTACCAGTAAACTTTCTATTTGCAAAAAAGCAAGCTTTTGTTATTTCGAAGATGTTGATTAATTTAAATTAAAACTTAATAGCAAATTACAGGGTAGGCAAGAAAAACTTACTTATTTGAAACGCCAATAAAAACAAAAGTACCTCAGTAATTGTTTTAATTTTTTTTTATTTGAGAATACAATGTCCCAATTTTTTTCATACAGTTTTAAAAATTACAGTTCGCGATTTTTGAAGTTCGCGTCCACTCTTTGCTGCATATCAATCGGTATGTTGGCAATGGAGTGGTGAATGTTGCTCTTGAAGTGAACTATTGTCTGTGCTCGATCGACATAAACCAGGAATTTCAAAGTGAGCCTCATCACAGAAAATAACGACAGCGTATTCACTCAGGTGTAAATCAACGTTTCACGTGCACTTTGACGGACAAGAAATCACTTTCAATTCATTCTTACACAACAGCCAATTTGTAGGGATGAAATGGAAGGTCCTGATGGAGAATTCGCCATTAATTATTAGCATTATTGTATTAACCATTAATTATCCGCATTACGAACTGAAAGGAATATTAATATTAGAAAACACCGGTTTTTGATAATGTCATTTGTCTTTGAAAAAAAAAAATTCTCATTAAACAAGCTGAATAATTTAAATTCAAATAAACATTTGGGAATTAAACAGTTTTATTTGTTGAAGTCCCTCCTCCCACTTTTGTGTGCCTTGAAGTTGGGTCCCCACAATTTGAAATAGTCTTATCCTTAAAGCTAACCATCATATAAAAACCACAAAACAAACCGACCAGCCATTGTTTGATGATCGGATTGCTAAGATAGCTTAGACCAGCACTGAAGTTAATACAAAGTGATCATTTAAACAGCCAAAATTACAGGGGAAGCGAGAACCTGCTTACCCATACTGAAATTTCTCATCCATATATTTAAGGTGTCAATCAGTAAGATCTATCGTGTGCTATATATGTATATATATATATATATATATATATATATATATATATATATATAAATATATATATAATTCCAACGAACACTCTCTTTCAAAATATAAAGAGGTGATTCTGATTTGTGTCTTTGTGCCGTTTATAAGAATTTCTGGGCAGAATACTTTTTAAAAGCAAATTTAGATAAATATGGAATTGATTCTATATTGGAAGTCTTAATTGCATTCTCTTCATTGAGAAATAAACTAAATTTTTATATATATAAATGGGAATATTAAATTTTTTCTTCTTAGCTTGAATCTGAAATCTATTGTAAGCAAACAAAATCTCAAAACTTTTATTAAAATGATGTTGTATATCGCAGGCTACACAAAATAGAAAAAAAAAATCAGCCATTATGAAATTTTAGTTAACAGCAGTCGAAAAGATTTTATTTTCACTTCAGAGATGAATTATATATTTTTTTAATAAAATGCAATTAAAATAATTTAATTATTTATTAAAATTTAAATAAATATATGCCGTAAATTTTTAGCATGATTGATTTTTTTCAAAATTCCACATAATGTTAGAAAATTTAGAGTAATATTCTTTGAAAATATTGTGAAAAAACTCTAAAATTTCATTTTATTTTAAATTCATTAAAATTTTAAAACAGTTAAAAAATATTAATTCTAAGTACATTTTTTAATTCTCCTGCATATATACGATGTTTATTATTTATAAATCTGAACTTAAAGTTCTTACATAAACATACGCACACATTCATTTATATTAATATCACAGACAAAAATGGAGACTGTTTTCCTTCCATTTATTCTTTTTTTCCTCCTTTATTCCAATAAAGTTATTTAAAATAAACCTCAGGTGGATAATCTAATTTGATAAATGGAAGCAGCACGTGGGAGTTTACATGGCGGAGTAAACTTTATAGCAACCGGAAGTAAAAGAATTCCTTAGGGAATTTCACAAAGGTAGTAGAAAATAACTTCATTTGAGTTTTTCTTTATTTCGTGAAATGTTGAAATTTTCTCTCATTTTCAAAGATGGTAAAACTTCAAGTGAACAAAGACAAAGTACAGAGTCAAAGAAATTGACTTTTTTCTATAAAAGGAAAAAAAACAACAACCCCCGATTCCTTTTGTGTTTAGAATCGCAAATAAAATGACCTTTTTTCTAATGGAAAAAAGTTCTTTTAGCGCTAAATTGTTTCAAGAACATGCATTCAAAGAGTAAAGAATTATTATTTTCGAAATTTGTATCCTAAAAATAAAAATAATGAATAAAGAATCATTCTTTAAAATAATAATTGATTAAAGAATAAGGCTTTCAAGAATAATTCATTTATTTTAGAAATATGTATCTTAAAATAAAAATCTAAAGAATTATTCGTTAAAACAATAAATCGTCAAAGAATAATACATTTATTTTAGAAATGCTTATTTTAAAATTTAAAAAATGTTAAAATGATTATCAGAAAAAGTACAATACGTTAAAGAATAATTTTTTTATAATTAATATTATATTAATAACTCGTTTTTAAAATATGCTTCCTAAAACTTAAAAAAAATTATTCTTTAAAATGAGAATTGATAAAAAAAATAATTTATTTTAACAACAAAAAAATAAAGCATAATCCGTTCAATAATTTGTTAAAGAGAAAAAGTTATTTGTTGTTAATTGGGTTTGGCAGTAAAGGAAAAAAAAATATATATATAAGATCCAATATCTTAAAAATAATGAACTATTCTTAAATTATGCAATTTTGAAAAAAGAAAACTATGAAGTTCTGAAGATTTCTAAATATACATTAAATTACCTGAGTTATTAGAATATATTGTATGCTTTCTATTGCTTTTAGGATGTAGTGAAACAATAAATGTAATTGTTATGATACTTAGTGATAACCGTTCTTAAATGGGTGCAAATCTGACTTTCTCCTCCGTACTATATTATAAAACAATTTTTTTCATTCATATATATTTCATTCATAAACATGTTTCTTTCTTTTGAAATAAATAATTTTTATTAACATTTTCAAAGGAATTTTTTTGTTTGATCATGTATTAAATGCTTAAGAATGATTTAAAAAACAGCCAATTTTCAAAGTTAAAAAAAAAAAAACTTAAATTCTTGAATGAAATCATGAAAGAAATTCTTAAATATAAAAATCTGTTTTTTTTTCTCGAAAAAACTAAAGCTAATTTTAAAAAAAAAGAAAAAAAAAACCCTTAAAAATAGTGATAGATAGTACTTTCAGGACGAAATATATCGGCACCAGACCTAATAAAAAATTGAACATTCAATAAAAAAAGAATGCAGTAGTAAAGAGAATATTATTAAATTTCATATATACATTATTAAAATTTCTACTTGCATTTCCTATATATACATGGTTTCTAAGAAACCTAAGCCGTGGCTTTTATTTCTTAAATATTGGTCATAAATATATAGTGCAAATTACAAATCTGAGTAAAAAACAAGAGTGCGAAATGTTATGGAATCGATTAAAATTTTCACTGCTTTAAACTTTAAAAAAATACAAAATTTAAATTTTTATCCTGACCCAGTACCGAAAAAAATTCACATTGAGTAAAAAGTACTCCATTCTCTAATAAGATCATGTTCAAAATTTTACCAAGAAAATTTTTCAGGATATGTTAAAAAACGTTTGAGGGTTAATCACAAATTAAAATGCAAATGTTTACAGCTTCAGTACAGATGCCGTTAAGCAGGAATGAATCTTTAGGAATTAAAATATGCTTCATATTTTTAAATACAGAATATTTAAATACAAATATGCTAAATAATTAAATACAAATATTTAGATACAACTTTTAAAATCATTTTATAGCAGAAATTGCAGAATATAATTTAAAAGTAGAGCAGTCAATGATCTTGTAAAAAACATATGTAATCTTTACTTACCTAACTTTCTTTTATGTAATACTTCGTTTAAGTTATTATTTCTACAAATATTGAAAACTTTTAAACCAATAAAATAACAAATTTTCTATTTATTTATTCAATCATTACTTTCTTTGTTAATTTGTGTGTGACTCATGAAACAACAACATCCATTTTTTTTTCGCTTTGTGAACGTAGATCCCGGTATCGAAAAGTGGTTCAAATCACCATTTATATAGTTTCTTAAATTTGCATATGATATTATTCGAGGAAGGGACATATTTTACTCATTGGGAAAGTTTTTTGGCACACTCACACACACATGCACACACACGTATATACATTATGTATGTCTATAAGTAATCAACCATAAAGGCATTAAGCGATAAAAACAAATTTTCAGAATTAAGGAAAAATTAAATGATTTTGGAAAAAAAAAATTATGTTGGGAATGAAGATTAGAATCGGAATAATATTAGTATAATATGATTAATATCGGAATGGAAACTGAAAATTAATTCTGAATTAAACAACAAAAAGGTAAACAAAAATAAAATCATAATGAAATAAAAATCATTTATAGTACAAGCTTAAATTAAAATAATTCAGGATATGAAACTAAAAATTATTTCGGATTCGAGCAAGATTAAAACTTAATAAAATATTTTAAAAAGCGGTGATTGTATTCAGTAAGTGTCAACGCAGCTACTACTAAAATACAGATGAATATAAGTAAATTAGGATCAAAATTAAGTGAAATAGAAAAATAATCCAGACTGAAATCTTTTTCAAGGGTCACCCTCAGGCAAGGATTCAAGGGATTTTTTTATTTTCAAAATTAAATTGCATAGAAAAATAATACCTTATTTCCAATCATTGCCTTGGAAAATACTTCAGGCTGGATTCTTTTTCTATTTGTTGTAATTTTGATGCCATAGTATTACTTTTAACTTGGCTTTTATTGCTATAAAAGTTGTAAAAATATTAATATTATTTATTTTTTTATAATATTTTACTTCGTTAATGAAATTCCTTTGTATATTAAAGCAAATATAAATAACCGGAGTCATTAATTAACCAAATTATAAGTAGAATTGGAATTATACTCACTAATTAAAAGCTCTTTATAATAGTGCTTACATATTATACAAAAATTGTTTGAAGATTTATCTATAACTGTTATAATAAATTTCTCTTTTAAATTTTTTATTTCTTTTTTTATTGATTTGTTAGCATAAAACCCCCGTTCTTTTATTCTAACTTTACCCGTATTATACTTAGTTTTAATTTCTCCTAAGACCCTAATTTTCCATTCATTAAAACCCTCTGGAGGCCAATTATATTTTCGAGATATTTTAGATATGAAAATGTCTAAATCGCGCCCAATAGAAATCAACACTTTTTTATTGTTTAATCTTTCTCTAAGTCTAAATTTTGTTCCCTTTCCCATTAGATCCCTTAATGAGCTAGAGTCTATAATTTTTAAATCACCTGTTATTACATGCCCTTTCTCCGTATCCACATAGTCCTTATAGATTTCTTTATCACAATAACAGTCTATTTTGCTTATTTTATTTAAATTTTTGCTATAGAAATTGTAGTTACAAA
>JAPMOQ010015762.1:575426-605241 GCA_026543055.1 Argiope trifasciata | reverse complement strand
TGAACATTTAGCGTTTAACTTCGAATTAAATTTTAATTTTGATTTCGACCTAATTAATTTCGTCTTAATTTTTGTTGACTCAGGAAATGGATTTCAATGCTTATATATATATATATATATATATATATATATATATATATATATATAATTTTCTAAAATTTAATTTTTTCACAATTTAATAAAAGTAAAACAACTTGTCGCTTTTATAAATGAAAGTTTACTGCTACAAATTGCTTTAATTTTATTAAATTGTGAGAAAATTAAATTTTTTGAAAATTTTAGAGTTAAGATAAAAGTGATAATTAAAGTCGTGTTCATTTTTGAAACGGAAAAAAATATTGATTGAGTTCATTTTCCTTTAATTAGTTTGCTTTCTTTATCTCCTTGAAAAGTTAGATTCAATTCTAGGAAGTTTGCTGATATATATATTGTTGAATTCTAGAAATATTCTATTAAATGCTCGTTTATATTACTTTAGCCTAATATCAACAATATTTTTAAATCTTTATTTTATACTATATGAAAAGAAAGATCGATAATAAAAACATTTTTTGTTCTTTATGTATTTATTCCAAATATACTATTTGTACAATACCTGGATATTTTTAAATTTATTTATTCTATGGAAATTTTTCTGAAGTGTGGAGTTTTTAATTTTTACTGTGGAAAGCATATGCCTGAACTTACATTCGATTAGAAAAACAGACTCTCACAAATGTCCATTGAAAAAAGACCATAAATTGATGAATTGGGGCATTATTTAAAATCTGAGATCTAGTGTATAATAATGTCCTCAATTTTTCATTTTTTGAAAATAAAATCAAAAGCATGCAATATTTTAAAAAGTATTCTACAACATTTCATTTCATTATAAATCTAATTTCATAAATCCATTATGTTTCATATATTCTATCATACACTGATGGAAAAAAAAAATCCCAACACTAGGAAGAAGCTGTGCTAGATAAACGAAATTTGGTAGGCATGTTTATACATCTAAAAGATGACGTCGATTCAAATTTCGAACTACGCGCGTAAGTGTGGCGCTAGTAGCGACACTATGAACAATCAAATGAAGTTTGCTTTAAATAAGCGCTGTAAGGTTCGTGATCGTTATTTGCAGTTGAGATTTGACGTAGTGGGTTAATGTTAGTCAAGGATGCCTCTGAGAAGACGAAGAAGCCATTATCAACAGCTCACTGAGTTTGAACGAGGTCGTGTTGTAGGGCCACGAGAAGGTGGGTTTTCTTTCCGCGATATTGCTGGAAAACTTGGCAGGAATGTATCCACTGTGCATGAGTATTGGCGGCAGTGGTCAAGGGAAGGTACTGCCTCAAGAAGACCAGGTTCCGGGCGGCCACATGGTACTACTGAGCTCCATCCCACAAACTGATATCCGACACCTGTACGACAAAATGCATGCACGTTTGCATGATTGCATTCAAAATTCTAGCGGTTACACCGGTTACTAATGTACCAGCATTTCACATTTGAAATGGCTCTTCTCGCCAATGGCTCTACCTGTGATCTTGAAACTTAAATCAATTAAATATGTTACCTGACAAATGTATTCCTAAAATTTCATTACTGTACAGTAATTTTTTCTTGGTGTTGGGATTTTTTTCCCCATCAGTGTATTTCATGATTTCAAAAAAAATTTTTTGATAGTTTTTCAAAAACATGCCTTATTAAGGATTATTAAAATAAAGATACATAGCTTAAGAAATTTAATTTAATATGACGATGGTAAAAATTATTTATGATAACTCTGGAAAAACATCCTAGTTTGTAAAAGGAACTAGATATTGTGAACTCTGTGTATGTGGCGGCTCTCCACTGCGGAACGATTTTTGTTTCTTTATTTATTATTACTATTTGCCACTGTAAATTTATATTTTAAAAAGTGGTGGCAACACCCACTTTCGTTTGATTTAAAGCTTTGATTATTTCAAGTATATTTAATTTGTTAAGTAGTAGTGTTTTTTTTTTTTGTAAATAATTTGTCAGAACTCAAGGAAGTGGCCTTCTTTAAGATGCAATAAGAACTATTTGTTTGAAAGAATGATTTATTTTCTTCCGTCATATCCTGGTTACTCTTTTTTATAAACGCGTTTTGTGAAAACGAATTCTGAATTCGAAAAGAATAAAAGAAAAAGGCAGTCGTGTTCTGGCTAAGAAGACCTGTGTTTTTTTTAAATAAAACTTTTTTTCGATATCATGGAGTCGGCTTGTTCCGATGTGAATGGAGTCTAAATTAATTATGTTTATGTCCAGGGAAAACCTACCCGTACTACATGTATACATTCTTTTTATCCTTGAATGAAATTTTTCGAAGAATATTTTAATTTCCCTTATAGATTTATTTTTCTTTTCAGAAATATTTTGCTTATTTCGCTTATTTATTTTAATTTGGCAGCTAAATTGCCTATAATTAGTGTCATATTTGGCGTAGATAATCGGAACTTCAAATAATAGGCAAGTGCTAACTATTTCACAGTCACATAGTGAAGGTCTTCAACAAATTAAACAACAAAACGCCATCTTAGAGCCTGTTTAAATTAGGACAACTGTTGACCAGAAATGGAAAACAATGCATTTCAAATTTTTTTCTTTACTCAGTAGCTCGAAATTAAAAAAGAATCCACTCATATACAGATTTTAAGGACATTGGACTTCAAATAATAACTCAGGTAATGATTAGACGTAATGTATTTGTTACCCCACTACCTATTTCATATATTTTCTTTTTTAGTTTTATACTGCATTGCTGGTAACAATACATTGTTGACATAACACGTTGTCTCAAGAAAATATTCCTATCAAAATTTTTGTCTTATGCTGAGCGGAAAAGACAGTCTCCGTTTTCCCGATGAAGTGATAAAAAAAGATAAGTGTGATAAGTGATTAAAAAATACCAATCGATCTACTTACTTACGTATGAATGTATCTACTTATTAAATGCAGTGATTATAATTAAACTTCCTTTATAAATAGCATCATTTAACGTAAACAGGTAAAGGGATTGCAACGAAATTTGGTATACATACTATACACGACATGCACTCACGAAATTAAAAAAAAGAATTTAGTTCTAAAATGTCCTCTAGAGGGCACCTTTTCTGGAAAAACATTACTTTTAACACACGAAATAGCTCTAAGTGAGTAGCAATATTATGAAGAAAAGGAAGAAAGCAGATTTGTTTAGAGTACATTTAGAATTGAGCATTTCAATACAATTTTAATACATTATGATATATAATGCGTTTTTAACTAAACTTCCTCTATAAATACCATCCTCCAACTCAGACGGGTGATCGGATTGCAGCAAAATTTGATATATAGACACTACAGAAGATGCTGTCAAGAAATTTCAGTTCCAAAATGTCCACAAGAGGGCACCTTTTCTGGATAAACATCAGATTTGACACAATAAGCTACCAAAACGGAATACAGAAACAATATTAACATTTATTGACTAATTTCGGATCACCTTGTCATCGAGACATATTGAGTAACGGGAAAAATAACATTACACTATTTGTGGGCGAAAGGAACACAGTTTAGTTTTCAAAAATAAAAAAACGAGTACCAGAAAACTGTGCAAGAGGAGCAGTTTTTAATCGTCTTGAGGACGATCTAGAGAAGAGTGCTCCATGTGAACATCCTTGATCACATGCAAAATTTCAAGTCCATGGACAGTGTGTTCAACGACAGATCATAATTGATCAGTTATGAAGATCAGACTTGAAGCGTTCTAGAGTTCTTCAAGACATTCCACGTCGCACTTGAAGTGATATGGGGTTCTTTAAATCATTCTACGTCGCACTTGAAGCGTTATGTTCTTTAAGATATTCTACATCGCATTTGAGGCTTTATGTTCTTTAAGTCATTCTACGTCGTACTTGAAGTGTTATGGAGTTCTTTAAGTCATTATATGTGGCAAGAAGATACCGTTCATCATTACAATTAGAAGCATCGACATTAAACATGACTACTTCAAACATTTCTTACAGTAATCTGTTTTGCATAAAGCTTTCTCTTACTTTTAAGCAAGGGAATCCTGCCTTTTTTTAAAGTGGCATAACCTTTCCTGGTTTTATTTTATTTTCCCGTTAATTGTGTTTTTCAATTTTTTTATTTTGTTTTCCCAACTTTTTCCGGAAAAGATACCCTCTGGTGAACATTTTGAAACTATCTCTTTTTTCAGAATTCTGTGAACGAATATCGTATATAGCCTGTGTTCCAAATTTCGTTGTAATCATTTTATTCATTTGTGTTGTAGAGTGATGTTTATAGAGGAATTTTATATCGATATCATCCTGCATATCGATATATTTACTTGGAAAATATATTTTGTTTTACAGATTCAGAATAGAAACAGCACTTAAATAAGAAAAGAAAATACTGTGACAACGAAACTTGATTCCGTGTCTCATGTTTTGTTTGATGCCACACTTTTTGTTTGACAAGGAAAAAAAATAACAAGAAAATTAAGCTTATTTTCAAAGTATCCTAACACGCTTAATTGCATTAATTTTTCAAGCCCTTTCCAAAACATGCGGTTTTAAACTTACCTCCTGAGATAAATCTTTTAACTTCTATGTTGAGTTATTTTCAAAAAAAAAAAATGTTCGGTAATTAGGGATATTCTGAAATTTTTGTCAAGAATTTTCGAAAAAAACATTAAAAGCTTTTCTATCCTTAATTGCACAGAAGACTGTTTTCAAACTTTTGGTAAAAATTTTAATTGGATGTTTAAAGTATACAAATTCTGGAAGTTACTATAATTGATTTAAAAGCCTTCCAAACATTTTAGTCTACTAAAGAAAGTAGCACTTAATTTTAATTCCACGGAAATTATTTTGTTTATTTTTTTGAAATTAATTAGCATGTTCTGAAACTTTCATTATTTTATGAACTTATCAAAAAGCAGAGATGATTTAAAACAAATATTAGCTTAGAGTCTTCTAATTTTAATTTAAAGATAACATATTAGTAATAGCTTATTAATGAAAACTAGATTTCATAACTTTTACCATATACACACATTATTTTACTGAAAAATATTAATACTTATCAATAATACCGCTTCTGAGTATAGCTGGTCTCACGTTGAACACATTGGTTAACGACCACTTTGGTGAATCTTACTTAAGGTATCCGACAACGTTGAAAACACTGGTTAACGACCAAATTGGTGAATGTTTTTTTAATATTATTTATTGTAGTTAAGACTTTCCTTTTCCCAAAATAATTTTTTTCTAGGAAAAGGAAGACCTGACCCATCATCCAGGGGCACATATTTTTCAGCTGAAATTTGTCTTCTATTTGCTCAAAACTTTAATTTTCATAAAAATTACCCAGCGTTAACATGATATCTCAAAAAATAATAACGGTATTTACATAAAAAAATTCAACGTGTGTTTTAAATAGTATAGGCAATGAAATGAGCCAAAAGTTTTATTGTTGGTGAAATACTTTTTTCATTTATAGGTGTTTTTAGAAAAATTAAGTTGTGAATATAAAGGAAAAATGCATACATACGTATATATTTACCCATCACATCTTTGCATCTCAAGATTGTTCTTAGATTTTAGTTCATTTCATTCATCATTACATTCTATAACTTGCACAAAGAGAAATATTATTGCTGCATTACCATTTTACGTAGAGCGTTGACCAATTTGGTTAAATTTCATAAGAATTTATTACAAATTTTCCTATTTCTCAAAATATAATATATTTTTAAATAATTGTGTAGTATTTATAGCATTTTGCATTATGATTGACTACACGTCTAAAAACCATAGTTTTAAATAATTTTTTGAAAATCCAATTTTTTACAAAAAATTTCCTTCAAACGTAGTCGAATACCTTAAAACAACTGAATTTACAGATATTAGTAAGATATCCTTAATGAATTTTTAAAAACCGGCCCCTAAATTTGGCAACGAATTCGGAGCACTTCGGCTCCTAAACTTCAAATTTAGTAATTTTAGATTCAAAAATGAATGTTTTGGAAAATACGAGAAATATGGCAGTGTTACCTAGGAACCGAGATGTGAGACTCTTCCAGATAATTCTTAGTTTCTTCTGTAAAAGGTCTAGGGATCAAAAGAGGGCTAGTTAAAAAATATTTGCATTGCTTATCAAAACAAAACATGGTAGAAATGTTACAATAATTTTATTTGTATCTTAAAATTCCTTTAAAGTTTATTTTTTAATGTAGATTCCAGAGATTCAATCATTTGAGGTGTGGTACAGGCTTTTTGATGCCATTTGTAAAGAGCCCTCTTCCAATGACCGATAAGCATTTTTGGGGTGCAGTTTTCATCCCGTCATCCGATTGGCCCTGTAACTTTGAAAATTTCTTTTTTTCACGGGACAAAAACTATGGAAATCACAGGGTGAAAGGTCTGATTTTTTAAGGAGGGTGATCACAAATTTTCCGTTGTAGCTACAAAGTCCTTAGAATTGTGATAACATCGTTGAGAATACTGGTTCAGAGGGGATCGTTCTCTGATTCAAGCCTAAATTAATATTTGCAAATGAAATCCATCTGAAAGTTATAAGACGCATGAGTAGACAAAACGTACTTTTGGCCCTGGTACAAAAGACGTTAAATCTCGGTTTAAAATCACCGACTTTGTCAACGGGCCTGTCTATAAGTGCGATAAGAGAAAAAAAAAACAACCGACAATTTTAAAAAAAATTTTACAGTTTCGTATATAAAAACACATTACCATTTAAAGTTAAGATAGGCTCATGAATACCAGCGTAATTTCCAATTGATTTCACTCTAATAGATGCTAATCAAGTTTCTGCTATAATTAAGTCCCAATGATATTTACTTGAAATTTGCAAGGCAAAATTTTCCAACCAAAACGTTGAAAATTACGGCGTCATTAAAGTGGCTGACAACCGATTTTAATACATCTTAAAGCACAGCTCGCTTCGAAACATGCATTAAAAATGCAAACATCTCCTTACTAGGATTGAATTTATTTCGTATCTCAATTATTATTGCTCCAATCAGTATTTTGCTGATGGACATGTTTGAATACTTCATTTCCAAATCATTCATATCTTGCATCTATTTAAAATGCATTCTATATACATCTCTGATTTTAAATATCCTAGTTAATGAGTAGAATAATTTTCAACAGAGAACTTATTTTGAGAATTTTTACCATAAATATTTTTAATTTTGCGAATTATTTTTGAGCTTGAAATGAAACACTAATTGTTAGAATGTATTCAAATATGCTACAGAATGCTTTAGATTACTTTAAATAAGACAAGAATTTATTCAACTTTTGTTGAATTCTTGCCTCCTTCTACTGGGTAATAATAAATACTAGTAATTTAGCTTATTAATAATTAATTTCGTAATATGAAACAACGAATTATTATTATTTAGTAAAATGAGCATGCAATTTGAAAACTACAGATTCTTAATCTATGTGACCTTGCCACGTAAATAATTTAATTTTTATTCCTGGTATTAAATATACAATTTTTAAAAATAAAAGTGCTATGTTTAGTTTAGTACATACATTAACTCTTGATGAAAAAAAAAAGATTTGAAATTTTCAAAATTAACAATATAATTATGGATCAAAAAGTTCACTTGTAATGGCTTTGGGTGTGAAAACACAATCAACAGACCTCAGTAGAAAACAACGACGATGTTTATTTAAATATAAAGGCAATAAGACAACGGATACACAACCAAACACATAAACACAGCAGCACATTTCAATAGGCAGCAACGCCCAAGTTGAAATGGGTCACAGAAAACAAAGCGGGGAGACAGAATTCAGGAGGAGGGGAGATCCACGAAGCTCCGCTGTACGGTCTCTCCAAACGACTGAAATTCCCAACAGTCTACACACTTCTTCGGCTCCACTTAGCGTTGGCACTCCACCGCTGTTTCACAATCCTCTCAAAGTTCGATACTTCACTACAACTCTAACTGTGGTTTCGATTCAGATTTATTGCAGTTTGAGAGTGCAGTCCTTTTGTTGCTCCAGGGAGAAGGGCCGAGAAACTTGTGGGTCAATCAGGAGTAACTCAGTTCCTATTGGATGGATCGTGAAATTTTTCGAAGTTTCCAGCATTATCTATTTGCCTCCAAAGTCGTCAAATTCTTTTCCAAATCACCAAATGGTCCTAAGTTTGTGGCCAAGCTCTGGAATTCCTGGCTAGGCACCCTGGAACCATCTAATAGAGATGATTATAAATAAGTTTTTTGGGTAATAGAGCTAACAATGCTGTGAAAATCTTACGTAGCTTGAAAATAAAAGTCATTCTCACATATTCTTTATGTCATGACTTGTGGCACTTTATTTCTTGACTTGTGGCGCTTCATGCCTTGACTTGTGATACTTCATGTCGTGACTTGTGGCACTTCTTGTCATGACTTGTGATACCTCATGTCGTGACTTAGTATGATAGATATTACTTTATATAGGCTAATAGGTATTGTAACGTCTCTATCTGGTCCAATCAAATAAAGGGTAGCGTTTGAATTAAATTACTTTATTTACAGCTTTAATTTATAGACAAAAATACTCTTTATCATCTAGGTTAAGTGAAAAGTTCTGTGTACAGCACTTCAAGTATAGTTCCTCGAAATATTTCGGAGAAACTCACGAGAACAGCTAAGGAGCCGCCAAAGTCTCACGCTGGTACTAGATTTAGCTCCACAAATCCCCCAAATTCCTCGGGTGGGATTTTCTCTCGAACGCTCGGCTTTCAACGATCTCTTTTCTGGACCGTCTTCACTAAAAAACTCCTCGTCTCTCTCTTCTAAAACCTCGCATTTTGTCTCTTCTTTCAACACCACCTCTCATCCACATTGAGGCATTAGGGCTACCAATTTTCCAATTGTGGCTCAGCAAAAACTTCACTGGTCTACAGTTGACAGCAGGAATGTTCGTGGTCCACAATGGAACACAATGCAGGCTGCATATCTGTGTCGCAGACACGATTGTTGCAAGGGTGGTCCTTTATCTGATTCAATCTAAAAAGCCAGATGTCCGTCATTAGAAGGATGGCTCTGCACCTGTCCCTCTGTAAGCAATGACACTGACATGAAACGTTGCCATTGAGGAGACCAGTCTGAAAATGGCAATTATGTAGCGTGTGAAAAAGAAACCACAATGGTCAGGCTGGGGAGAAGCTGAATCATTACAGTATATCTATTACGATTAAATGATTAATGGACATCGGCAGCGTGGTTAGTAGAGTGTGATTCTCGTAACCGGAAAAAAGTGAGTTCTGTCTGCGTTTCGGCCGAAGACCGCCATGTTGGCTCATAGCAGTAGGGGAACTCTCAGTAAGTCATGACTGCAAAATCCTGAAAGGCCACACAACAAATTGCACCTCTGGTTGTACTTAATCGGGGATGAGTCTAATTTGCATCTAAAATAATGACTTGCAAACGGATGAATGAGTTTGCCCCCCCCCCCCTCAAAAGGGTCGTGTCGTGTGTATTCGAGCAAAGTCGTCCTTTTACTTGAACGGTGCTCGTTCACAACGAAAAGCGCACACTTCTACCTTAATTCGAAAGAGCAGTGCTCACATGATCTTGGTTTGACCAAGTGGCATTAGACCCACCACCACCAAATGATTAATTGGTTATTTTAAATTATTACCTCGTATGGGATAAGTTGGTTCGTCCCGTTATTGTGTAATTATTCAGTATAAATATTGCGATCAATGTGATTAATGATAATACCCACGATTAATGTTGTTGCTGTTGCGACTTTATAAGCTCGCAGAGAATTATATGCCAGTGACTTATGGCCAGGGAGCATGCCTTGCTTTTTCAGTAACCAGGGCCAAGATTATAACTTTGCTACTTCATGTGTCACATTTGCTTGTTCAACCCTTTTTAATAAGGAGCTAAATTCACCTGCACAACCCCTTTTAACCCCTTGCGTACGATGTAACCACTAGTGGATACATACTATGTATAGGGCAAAATCCCATTGTAACCTCATGTGGATACATCTTTAGGTGTACAACCAGAGTAACCAGCACAGGAAACGTCATAAGGTAGATTTTCTTTTATTGAGATTGTATAAAAACATTTTGGATTCATTTTTCCTGCAGTTTACAGAAGGGTGGAAACAGGAGGAGGGGGGGGGGTGTTGCAAAATGTCTGCGTTACAAAAATTTGAAAAAATAGGAAAATTTAAATTACAAATCTTTAAGAAATTTCTCGAAATATTCCTTGGAACAAAATGCTTTTTTGCATGCATTACATGAGTGTATTGTCATTTTAATTTTTTTCAAACATTGTAGCACACCCAAAAACGTCGTAATGACAAGGTCACTATCCCCAGAAATCTGGGATTTGCGCGTGAGCTAGAGAACGCCGACTGGTACGCAAGGGGTTAATAAGGAGACACATTCACAGATAGAACACAGATGAAAAGCAACCCGAACAAGGACTCGAACCCAGAACACTCAATCCCACGAAAGAAGCCTACTCTTAAACTAAGAGGCCGGTGCATCTACTTTATTGATTGACTTTAAGAGTAAAAATTTTTTAATGAAAGATTTTGTGAAATTTGAGTGTAAGAAATATTGAACGAACAAAGAAATAAATAATGAAATATTAGTTTTCTAAATAAATGTAGGGGTAAGATCTCGGCTTCATAACCGGAGAATTTCAGGTTCGAGACTCGATTCAACCGAAGAACCGTCGAGTGAAGGGTCTCTCGCACGCGAAATCTGTCAGGTCAAACATTCTCCCGTTGCTGTGGTGTGGAGAGGGGGGTGTCAGCTCAGGTGTCGTACTCGTCATCTGACCATGCTTCAAAATGACTAGGTCCGTTCCAAAATAGATCTCGTGTTGCTTTAAACAGGACATTAATAAAACCAAATAAATGTGTTTTATTGATTCAGTTATGAGACAGAGGACATTTTGGTATTTCGTAATAAATATCCAAATGTCGAACTTCCATAAAGCAATTCATTTCGACTTCCTTCTGGTCAGGTATTCTTATCAAGAGATTGATTAAATTCATCATTGCCATGAATGACACGAATTTATTCCATTTCAAGTAATCAAAGGAGGCACATTAGCATATTAGAAGTCTTTACGAATGCAAATGAAAAGTTAGATTAATCTTTCATAACATTCCTGAATCATATCTAAGCTAATACAGCGAAATTAATCGTGTCCAATGTAAATACTTTAATAAGCATGTCTTTAAGGACAGAGACCGAAAGCATTCTTAAAGATCCTGTTTTGATGTGATTTATAAACACAAACACTCAATATTTAAGTAATTTCCGCTTTTGAAATCAATTTCTTAAAAAAAAATGAAATATTTCAAGCGGAAATTTTAATTTGTTCATCAAGTATCTAAAATAGTCAAAAACCATTAAATATATTCATTTGAAATTTTTGTTCCGTTCTGCTCAAACGCTGTTGTTGTATGTAATTTGGGTAGGAGTGTATGCCAGCTCAGGTGTCGTCCTCGTTATCTGCTTCGGTCCGTGCTAAAATAGCACTAGTGTCACTTTAAAATAGATCTTTAAGATAACTAAAGCTGAAATGTTCATTTATTCAATCACAATATAACATAACATAACTACTATATTAAACCTAATTTTGTATGCAATTTACATTTGGTAAAAGATGCTTTCTATTTCATTTTCAGTTATTATTTCAGCTCTCACAGCTATTTATTAATCGACAATAATTCTGCATAAAGATATAATATATAAAATACAATTGGGTTATCTTTTTTGATGCTATCTAACCTTTTATATTCATTAAAAAATTAATTAATTAAAGAGAAGAGCTGAAATATAATTTTAAGTGGTGGTGGTCGGTCTAATGCCACTTGGTCATACGAAGCCCGAATGAGCGGAGCTTTTTCGAGCTAAGGTGCTTTCGAGGTGTGCGCATTTCGTTGTTAACGAGCACCGTTAAGGTATCCGGCTGCGTTAAGAACACATTGACTAATTTGTTTTATTATTATTATTTCTTGTAGTTCAGACTTTCGTCTTTTTAGAACAGTTCATCTTTTCTCGGAAAAAGAAGGCCTGACCTATCATCCAGGGTCACAGATTTTTCAGCTAAAATTTGTCTTTCACTTCGATTTTCTCAAAACTTTCATTTTCATAAAAATTTTCCGCCTTTAACATAATATCTCAAAAACTAACAGAGGTATTTACATAAAAAGTTCAGCGTGTGTTTTAAATAATAGGGGTGATGAAATAAATCAATAGTTTTTAGTGTTGGTGAAATACTTTTTCATTTATAGGGGTTTTTAGAGAAATTAGGATGTTAATTTATTGAAAAAATGCATTTATACATGTCTTTTTACCCATTACGTCTTTACATCTCAACATTTTTCTTAGATTTTGGTTCATTTTATTCATCATTATATTCTATAATTTGTGTACAAACCAACCAGACTACAGCGGCCCTGAATTCATGCTAATAACTGGTTCAAAATTGTACGGAAATGTGAACTTGATAACAATGTATCCTTCCCTCAAATTTAAAAGATGAATCCCTTATCTAGAAACCAATTATTTTATTTCAAGTTTATTCCATCAAATAAAAAGTATACTTCAAAATATTAATAAATTTTAAGACAAGTAGTATATATATATATATATATATTAAATCCGGATCACGTAAGCTTACTAATCACAAGAGGAAAAAGTTTAGAGATATAAGACAATGACATTCAGTGACATATACCTTTACGTAACATACTTTCTTTTGACACAAAAAATATCCAATATTATATTTTTAGATAAAATTTTTCGTACAATCTTAGATTGCTCTGCTCTATCTAAGGAAAGGGGAATGAAAATGAAATAAATTTGATTTCGCAATTCTTCTTCCTCAGAAAAGAAATAAAAAAAATGGAATTTCCCGTAAGAATGAAATTTTTTTATTAAGTGAAAACTTTTAGCTTTATATATTTCATACAGAAACTGAAAGTAATTTTTTTTATTGTTTCATAAAGCTAAAGTCTTCTGTAAGAGTAAATTAGAGAATAAACTTTGAAAGTAGATTTAATTTCCCTTAAAAAGAATGAAAACCATAAGGCTCTTTATCCGAAAATAGTGGGAGTCAAAGTGATAAGGTATATGACTACGTCCGAAAGAAAAAATCCTGAAAAATGGATTTTTTAAAAACAGTTTAAAATTATCGTTTTTAGATGTATTGTCAATTCTAATACAAAATACTATAAATGCAACACAATTATTTAAAAATATAGTATATTTTGAGAAACAGGATTTTTCACAAACAATTTAAAACTATGGATTTAGATGTGTTGTCAATTATAATACAAAATACTATAAATGCAACGAAATTATTTAAAAATATAATAGATTTTATAATTTATTTTGAAAATTTGAAATTAATTTTACCTAAACTTAACCAAAACGGTTAAATAGTAATGCAGCAATCGTATTTTTCTTTGCACACAAGTTATACAATATAATGACGAATGAAATGAACCAAAATCTAAGAAACATTTTGATATACAAAAAATTGATGGGTAAAAAGATACTTATATATAAAATTTTTCCACAAATTCACAACTTAATTTTTCTAAAAACACCGATAAATGAAAAAGTATTTCACCGACACTAAAACTTTTGGTTCCTTTCATTGTTCATATCATTTAAACCCCAGGCTGAAATTTTTATGCAAATATCTCAAATAGTTTCCGATGTATGATGTTAACGGTGCAGAATTTTTACGAAAATTAAAGATTTGGAAAAACTGAAGTCAAAGACAAATTTTAGCAGAAAAAAGATGTGACTTTTAGTGATAGGTAGGACCTTCCTTTTCCTAGAAACGATGAACCATTTTAGAAACAGGAAAGTCTGATCTACAAGCGATTAAAAAAAAACATTCACCAATGTTATCTATAACAAGTGTTTTTAACGTAGTCGGATACCTTAATATTATATTTAACAAAAATTGAATTACAGCAAATGGCAATGTGATTATGTGTATGCAAAATCTATGTAAATAAAAATGAATGCTTGTCTGTATGTCTCTTGTGCGCTGCCGTGCCGCTCATCCAATTGCAATGCAACTTTGAATACTTATTACCTATAATACACTAAAAGTATTGTGTATATAACTTTAATATTGTGTATGTACACTGAAGTGACAAAAGTCATGGGATGACTGTTAATATCGTGTCGGTCCTCCTTTTGCCCGGCGAAGTGCAACAACTCGTTGGAAGTCCTCTGCAGGAATATTGAGCCATGCTGTCTGTATAGGCGCCCATAATTGTGAAAGTGTGGATGGTGCAGGAGTTTGGTCACGAACGGACCTTTCGATGATGTCCCATAAATGCTCGATGGGATTCATATTGGGCGATCTAGGTGGCCAGATCATGCGTTGGAATTGTCCGGAATGTTCTTCAAACCAATCGCGAACAGTTCTGGCCCGGTGACATGGCGCATTGTCATCCATAAAAATCCCATCGTTGTGTGGGTACGTGAAGTCCATGAATGGCTGCAAGTGATCTGCAAGCAGCTGAACATAACCATTTCCAGTCAATGATCGGTTCAGTTGCACCAGAGGACCGAGTCCATGCCATGTAAAAACAGACCACACCATTATGCAGGCACAACCAGCTTGAACAGTGCCTTGCTGACAGTTTGGGTCCATGGTTTCGTGGGGTCTGCGCCACACTCGAACTCTACCATCAGCTCGTAACAACTGAAATCGTGACTCATCTGACCACGCCACGGTTTTCCACTGGTCTAGGGAGTAGTCGATATGCTCACGAGCCCAGGAGAGTCGCTGCAAGCGATGTCGTGCTGTCAGTAAAGGCACTCGAGTCGGTCTTCTGCTGTCATAGCCCAAGGAAGACACATTTCGCCGCACAGTCCTATCGGACACGTCCCTCGTACGTCCCACATTGATTCCTGCAGTTACTTGACGAAGTGTTGCGTGTCTATTAACATTGACCATTCTACACTGACGTCGGCGGTCTCGGTCGTTAAGTGCAGGTGGTCGCCCACTGCGCTGTCCATGATGGGATGTGATGCCTGAAATTTCATACTCTCGGCACACTCTTGATACTGTGGATCTCGGAATGTTGAATTCACTAACGATATCCGCAATGGAATAACCCATGCGTCTAGCTCCAACTAACATTCCACGTTCAAAGTCTGTTAATTCTCGTCGTGCCGCCATAAATCACGAAAAACCTGTTCACATGAATAACTTGAACACAAATGAAAACTCTGGAAAACGAACTGCGCATTTATACTTTTTCGCTGCGATACTACTGCCATCTGTATATTTGCATATTGCTATTCTGTGACTTCTTTCACTTCAGTGTATACTATTGTACAATACACTATAAGTATTGTAAGGGTATTATACCTATAAGACACTTACATCATAATCATAGATATAGTAAAATACAACATAAATATATACACTATAATGCATTATAAGTATTGTGCATGTATTATTATTGAACAATAAGCTATAAGTATTGTGAATGCTCTAAGTGCATTATACCTATAATACACTTACAGCATAAATACAGGTATAGTAAAATTACGCAATCTATGTAAATAAAAAAGAACGTTTGTATGCCACTTATGCGCTGCCGTACAGCTCATCCGATTGCGATGAAACTTTGAATACCTCTTACTTGCACCTATTTGTTTCTGCTCAAGATGGAAATACAAAAAAATATTGCTAACTCTAAAACCTTGAATAATAAAGTTTAAAAAAATAGAATTAATTTTATTTAGGCTTCTCCCTTACACATGACTCAATTTCAATGAATGTATTCATTTCCGATACGAAGATAAATATTATTCTTCTTATCATTCCTAATTAAACAAGACAGTTATTTTAAATATCAAACAATAATTCCAAAATTATTTCTTCTACGGCAGCAACGCACCACTTACCAACTAGTAATAATATAAACGAGTTTGGAGTAATAATGGTTATCATAATGGTGTGGGATTGAGTTTCTTCTACTCCAATGATGAAACATTCTTCCTAGGAAAAAGACATTCAAGTGTTGTTGAAGCTATTAGGGTTCCCCTTTAAATTTCAGAGTGGTAGCAAGACTGGATTAATTTGCTCAACATTGGATAGCCGGGGGTTGAATTTTTTTAAATTTTAAATATACAGACAATTTTTATTCCGAATACAATCTTAATTCATTTTTAATATCCCATTTTCATGTACTTATTTTATCTTTCAACAATTTACTAAACATTTATTGAAATTATTATTTATTTTTTTGATATTTACTTTCCAAAATAATTTGTTCGGCAGCGGTTTCCTGCTTTAAGGTCTCGGCTTTGGTTACAGGTTCGAGGCTCGATTCCACCGATGGATCGCCATGTAAAGGGGTCTTTTGCACATTAAATCTGTAATGCCAAAGGCCCTCCCACTGGCATGGTGAGGAGAGGAAGGTGCCAGCTCAGTTGTTGTCATCGTCATCTAACCGTGGTTCAAAAATATGAAGTCCGTTCCAAAACAACTCCAGTGTTACTTTACAATGGGACATTAATATAACTAAACCTATAAAATATTATACAGATTGCATATGTTATTTTGCAGTATTCTTGAGTACTCAAGACATTGCCAATTTTTTTTCTAGTCACTGTTGTCAAATTTATGTATAGTTATATTTCTTGTCATTTGTTTGCTTTTTGATATTGAGGGCAATGTAGTATTTTTTTTTAAATCGTAATGAAGTCCATCCATATTATATGAAATTGGATAAGAATAGTAATATGACTTCTAGAGACAAATTTGTGGCAAGGTACTTCTTCTTATATACAGCCGACCACCCCACCACCACTCAACGAAGCAGTATCGACAGGATTTGCGTTATGGAACTATGAAGTCAAACATGCTCATTGTTAAAAATATGGCAATTGTTTTTGAATAAATACGAAATCATTAACCTTCCAGAGGGCGCGGCCGTCATATCAACATGAAAGGTCTAGCGTATTTCCCACATACGCTGTAGTAAAATGTAAACTTTCAAAAGCGTAACTATGAAAATTATATTGTATATAGCTTATTATAAATAAGTAATTTATTTTAAACTTTTTTTCTTCATATGAAGTAAAACAAAATTAAACATTGGAATAACAATAACAATATTAGATGAACACAGGTTAACTGAATTGATTGAATAATAATATAAATGAAATTGCCGATATTTTGACAGAGCAATTGGCATATAAAATATAGAAAGGCAAAAATGCTGAATTTATGTATAAGTAGGAAAAAGTAATTGAAAGTGAGGTTTGAAAAGGAAGAAAATAGCTTCATTGTTATTTCATTGCAACATTGCAATTTGAGCAAATGTGTTTAGTGTGCTCCAAACATATAAATTTCTGTCCAATCTCACAACCGAACTCTTAATTCTAGTCCTATTTTCTTTTTGGCAAGGTTTTTTTCTCCTGACGTCGCATCTTCCACTTCTTCCATACCTGGTTCGGCTTTTCTTTGCAGCACCTTTAATTTTAGGTCAGTTTTTAGAGATGTGGGTGCTTTTTTTCAACATTATCCATCGTAAATGTATTTGCCATCTGTCGCCAGTGTAGAATAATATGAATTTATTCGTGAAATCATACAAAATCAGATGTGGCAAAAATTTACACGAACGGTCGCGCGTATCTCTAAAATACAAATATCTGATCGGCAGAGAACTATTAACGCCACAAACTTAGTAGGGAGTAGGCCAAAGGGAAGGGGACAAATAGCCGAAGACAGGCGATCCCAGTGCCACTAGATGTGAAGGTATAAAACGAAATTCATCTCTAGCGCATCTCTCACATACGCGCGCCCGCTGGAAGGTTAAATATTGCCAATGATTTTCTACAAGGGAAATTTATGTGAGATAATTGAATAAAAATTAATTTAAAAATAAATCCATATTTAGTTAAGAGTAATCTAATCAAAATTAAAATAATTGTTATTAAAAATAGTTATATATCATGACATAATTTTGAAAATAAATTTTTCTAACACAATGCTTTTATAATATAATCTAGTTCATTCTATAGTAAAAATAAACTAAGTTCATTTTAATGGATAAATGCAAGGCTAGTCAATATTTATTTTAAAATGAGACAATAAAATTTTTTTCACACCATTTCACTCTTTGTGTTTATCAGCATATAGCATACGAATATTTAATTTAAAATTAAAATTTTAATTCAGTCCCCTTTAAGTGTTTTTCACTTAACAAAAATTCATAATAATCAAAATGTAAAAGAAAATAATGAAATAGGATTTCATGCATTTTTAAACAAACATTCATCTATCTTTCATAACAGGGTGATATACGTATTGTAATGTACTACTGTAAAGATTAAAAATAAATTATTCTGAAAAGTAAGACTTCATTGTTAAAGTATTTTTAATTAATTATTTTAAAGAAAAAATAATCATATAATAGGGCTATATATTAACATTCTGTTTGATTCACTGTTTCTCATTGTAAGCAAAAGCTTTCTGCATAAAATATGAATTTAACAGCATTTATAACAGTTAAATTTCGATAAAATTAATTTTTAATGAATATATACGATTCTCATTTTATAATTGTAAAACTTTCACTTTACTCATACTATATCCCTTTTTTATTTCTTTGGAATGTTCTATATGTAGTTTATTTTATTTTTACATTTTTAATCAGTAATTTTGAAAGATAAGGATAGACGAACAAACTAGTTTTATTTTGCCTTATATGAGCTTTGGAAATCATTTTCATATTAAGAATTCTGTTTAAATTATGATGGAAGAAGAAACTAGTTTTGTGGAAATAATATATAGTTATAAGAAAATAATATTTATTTGCATTAAGAAGTATGCTAGATTTGTGGAAGTAATTCTTATTAGCTATAAGGAAATGATATTTATTTGTAGAAAGAAGAAAAGTAGATTTTTGGAAATAAAGTTTCTCATCTATAAGGAAATATTATTTATCTGTAGAAATAAGAATGCTGGGAAATAATGGTTCTTAGCTATAAAGAAATGCTATTTATCTGTAAGATTACCTCATAAGAACATAGAAACCAATTTCGGAATTTACAGATATCTAATTTGGCAGGTTCAATTCTTTAAGTTATACTAACGTTCAGTTTTAAAAACAAAACTTAGGATATTTTGATACACACATCTTGTAAATCGCTGTCAGAGGGCGAGGGCGACACCGAAACTGACACTTCTCAGTTTAAGCCTCCTCACCTACACAGTATCGAAACGTTTGAACTCCAGGGATTTGGCATCGAATGATCCCATTTACACGACGAGTTTTCGGAGGGATTAGGTCTCGAACCTGAAATCCTCCGGTTTCGATGCCGAGATCTTACCACCATGCTTTCACAGGATAAGCATCATTGTCTTAATATGGCAGGGTAAGTATCATGTATACTTTTTGTAATACTGTTTTGATTTTTTTTGTTTGCATTTCGATGGTAGAACGTGTAAAAATTCAATTCACTTAAAAACAAAGGAGCTAATGTATGTTTAGTTTATGGAAATATTTGGCACAACACTGCCGAATACACAAAAAAAAATTACTAGATAGTTTCGTTTAGTTATATTAACGTCCCGTTGTTAAGCAACACTAGGGCTATTTTGGGACAGACCTTATCATTTTGAACCACGGTTCTTTTTTACCCCTAAGCTAGAACGCCGGCTAATATATATTGTTGTTGATATTTAATTTCATGACGATTACTATGTGGCAAGGTTTCGAAGAGTCTCAAGTGATATACATGATTCCATCGGGAATAGGTCGTGTAACCCTGTCTGATATATACTAAATCCTCCAAGTCCGAAAGTCCGCACGCTGGTGTGGTTTTAGTTTTATTAACGTCCCATTGTGAAGCAACTCAAGGGCTATTTTGGGACGGTCCTCATCATTTTGAACCATGGTCAGATGACGAAGACGACACCTGAATTGGCACCCCCCGCTCCGCACAGCACCACACCAGTGGGAGGACGTTTGGCCTGACAGATTTAATGTGCAAGAGACGCCCTAACATGACGGTTCTTCGGTGGAATCGGGTCTAGAACCTCCAACCCTCCGGTTCTGAAGCCGATACCTTACCATCAGGCTACTGCGACCTAGAAAAAAAAGCTAGAATCAGGAAAACATTTATCTTGCGTTCTGGTCTAGGAATAGCGTGTTTTCTATGGGATCTAGATGTCCCGGGTTCGAGTCTTAGATCTAGCATAGTTGTTCTTTAGTCTGTGTTTCTTTTTGAGGTGTATGAAACAGAAAACTCACTGGCTCAACCCTGTAAAAAAAGGATTGTTCTAGTGAGTGTTGTCTTCATATGAGTTCGAAGTCAGATACCTGCCTTCGGGTGCTCAGAGTTCTTTACCCTCAGAGGCTACAATACAAACTGACTTAAATAGCTGCTTTTATCAGTGGGCTTCTATATGGTAATTGCCAGAAGCAACAATAGGCAAAAGGTTAATTTAAAAGCTAATTTGTTCTATTGGAAATACGATTAATTCCAGGTTCTCCTTAACTAAGATTATTAATTACTAATAGTTATATTTCATTCCAAAATTATCAATAATTGGAGCGTTAAGTTTTGAATTCTATCCTAACAACTTGATATCATTTTGAAAAAGGAATAAATTTTTCTTTTCCGTATTTCAAAAAGATCACGATTGTGAATAATATTCTTCCATACCTCTGTTGATCTTGAACAAATAACAAAAAATCTAAAAAGATTATTTGTATTTTTACTAGCAAATTTACACCCAGAAGGGTGCAAGAAGGAAATGTTGTTCAGTCCCTTATTCCTGAAGGCGAATTGCAAAAAATACATTCCGTAATACCTTTTCTTACGTAAACAGAATGTAAATAAGGTGCACAAACAATCTAAACATGAGATTTAAAAGAAGAATAAATCTTCTGATGCTATGCTTGTAGCTGTCTTTCATCGAAATAGCAAGATTAAAGCACCTTTTTTTCAAACAATGGATTCCCAGAAAGAATTCTATTATGGAAAATAAACCAATTTTTGGAACATGGATATTTCTCTAAATCTTCCTTTCGTGATAATCAATATGTTTGAAGATTCTACTTAGTTTTACATTAAAATATGGGACTATAAGAAAGGCTAAAATAAGGATAAGTTTATTGTTGCTTGAGTTCATCAATTTTTGTATCCATTTAACCTTCCAGTGGGCACGGCCGTCATACCAACATGAAAGGTCGAACGTATTTCCCACATACGCTATAGTAAATTGTAAATTTTCAAAAGCGTAACTACTAAAATTGTATTGTAAATAGGTTAGGATTAATAACTACAATCACTTTAAACATTTTTAATTGAAACAGAAGCAGAAACAATATAAACTTAGATTGCAATAGCGATATAAAATGACTACAGGTTAATTGAATTGATTTAAAAATAATGTAAATGAAATTGTCGATATTTTGACAGAACAATTTGCATATAAAAAATAGAAATGCAAAAGTACAGAATTTATGTATAAAAAGGAAAAAGTAATTGAAAGTTAGATATGAAAAGGAAGAAAATAGTTTCATTGTTATTTCATTGCAGCGTTGTAATTTGAGCAAATGTGTTTAGTGTGCTCCAAACATATAAATTTCTATCAAATCTCACAACCAAACCTCGTGATTCCAGTTCGCTTTTCTTTTTGGCAAGGGCTTTTCTCTGATGGCGCATCTTCCACTTCTTCCATACCTAGTTCGGCTTTTCTCTGATGGCGCATCTTCCACTTCTTCCATACCTAGTTCGGCTTTTCTCTGATGGCGCATCTTCCACTTCTTCCATACCTAGTTCGGCTTTTCTCTTTAGCACCTTTCATTTTTGCTCACTTTTTTTTAGATGTGTGTGCTTTTTTTTCAATATTTTCCTTCGTAAGTGCATTTTCCAGCTGTCGCCAGTCTAAAACAATACAGATTTATTTGTAAAATCATACAAAATGAGATGGGACAGAAACTAACATGAACGGTCGCGCGTATCTCTAAAATACAAATATCTGATAGGTAGAGATCAATTAACGCCACAAACGTTCAACTACAACTGAAAGTAGGTCAAAGGGACGGCAACAAATAGCCAAAGAGAGGTGTTCCCAGTGCCACAAGATCTGAAAGTATAAAGCGAAATTCGTCTGTAGTGTATCTCTTACTTACGCGCGCCCGCTGGAAGGTTAAAGGAAATCACAATGGATTAATAGATTGTGTATTCGCCGTTGCTGTTCACGATTCCCACCCACCTCTCAACTACTTTGTCGAACTCATATTTATTTGTATAGCGTATTGGCGAATAATTTCTGGAATGTAATCAAACATATCCAATATGGAATTGGGGTTTAAGTCTTATTCTTCCCGACAACAATTTAGCAACAATGACGATTACCAAATTTGGTATATTTATGCCGCCCTAGTTAGAATTTTCGGGTTTGGATGATACTGAAAGTACGGACAGACAGTCAATCACATTCTGGATTTTGCTTTGTATTTGGTAAACATCTATATTAAAGATTCTTAATTCATGCATCAAATATCATCGATCTAACATATTTCTTTTTTTTTATGTAACATGGTCGCTCATATTCAAAAAGATGGACAGATAAATTTCCTCTAAATCTTGTATATTGATAAAACTTTAAATTTTTTTCTTGTATTTTGATCGAAATATTGGCTATTGCTATATTTGACATAAGTCAACAAATTTGGTTGTAATCCTGAAAACCAAATTTCATCTGTCAATATCAAAGTGTCTGTGAGTTATTTTTGTCACAGGTTACTCCCCCCCCTAGGACGGGTACCTCGAAATGAGGATGAGATGCTTCCTTTATGGTGATTGGATCTCGCCAACCCGGTGAGTACAATAACAGGTGGGGGCACTGGCCCTCTCGTCTTTGACGGGCGTACTCCCTTCGGAGGAGGGTGGTACCGTGGCCGGTAATGGCCCTTAGGACTCAACAACAGTTCCCTCCAATGTTGTTGTAGTGGTCTTGAGAGGTTTTATCCGTGTATCTTAGGGTGGGTCGGGTATCAGTTGTGTGTGACTTGTCATAAGCTAACAAACAGTCGAACATTTTCAAAAAAAAAATGTTTCTTTTTCGAATTTAGGGAAGTTTAAAACGCGGAGATTCATTATTTGACGAATACTATATTTCCTCTAAACGTGTACAAGGAATTAAAAATAAAAGTTAGAGTTTGATTTAAGTGTTTGTAGTTGCCAAAAATAAAAATACAGTCTTTCAAGTAGAATTTACAAAAAAAAAAAAAAAAAAATTAGTTAGGAATAGTTCAGTATAATTAAACCGGTAAAAAGCCAGAAAAGACATATTTGTCAAGTGCAATAACATTCAACTGCAACAACGGTAAAAAACACTTTTTTTAGAATCCTGAAATCCAAACTGTGTGATAAATCTTTTCCCCCTTCATCGCCCGAGGAATGAGGACACAACAGAAATAAACAAAAAATACTGACGTCAGATGACACAAAATGGAAAAAAAAAATCTTGTTGAACCCTTTACAAGCGACTAGGTGTTTTTTCCATTTTAACTTACTCGTATATGTAGAATAAAAAAGGTAAATGATGGCCAAAAAATTCTAGAGACTTTTGCGAATCTTCCCTTCTCATATTCGAAAAATACATTCTTGAAAAAATATTTGCCTGTCCCTCTATCCATGACAAAACGAACTCAAAAACGTTTTTGACCTAGATGAGCAAAATTTGGTATGTGGTTTGTAAACAAATTTGTAGATTTCTGTCATATTTTGAATTAAATCCACTCAGAGGAAGTTTGTTTCTATAGTTGTTCAAGAATATTTTAATTCGATAAAATAACTGTAAAAAGAAGAGAGCTAGTTGAATAAAATTCAGTATACATTTTAAACTAATGTGTAGACGCATGTCAAATTTTGAGTGCAATCTAGAATGAGTTTAATTGTCAAAACCACTTGCCAAGCATGGCAGACAAATTCAGCAAAAATGCTAAATCCACACCAAAAATTATTTCTCACTATTCTACGTCGATATTATGGAAGGTATTTTCTGTGATTAAACCTATATTAGGTTGTATTCGAGAACATTTTGGGAAGACCACTGTCATTGGTTTATTTAACGTTTGGACAGTCTGTGTATCTGCACTTTTAAAAACAACATAACTTAACATGTAAAAGCACCAACTGAAAAATGCAATTCCTTAAATATATCAAATTTGGCATGGAATTTTATGACTACATGAGCAATTTTGTATCAAATTTTCTTTCAATTAGCTTAGGAATAACGCGCCTAAAATACATATTCGATTTTCGGATACTAAAAACCCCATGGCAGAGATAAGTAATCAAAACCAATCGCCAAGCATGACAGACAATTCAGCAAAAATGCTAAATTAACTCCAAAAAAATATTTGGCACTATTCTACGTCGATATTATGGAAGGCATTTTCTGAGATTGAACCTTCATTAGATTGTATTCGAGAGCATTTTGGGGAGACCACTGTCAATTGTTTATTTAACTTTTCTTATTCAATGCATTGACTGTTTACAGACAATAAATGTTAAATTCAATAGATATTTTATAAAATAGGATACTTAAAGGTCCAGGTCTTATCAAACCCCTAAAGGATATGATGTTAAAGATGGATAGTTTCATTCCAACTGTCAGAGAGAGTGCAGATGGGGAGAAAGACAGCTATTGACTACCCCGAAAGGAATGTTAGTTTGACTGATTTGTCCATGTAGGGTTGGGCAATACTTATTCAGCCGCCGATCACCACAAATCGTGTCAATACTGCTACATTCAGTGGTGGCGGACTATATATATATATATATATATATATATATATATATAATTATGTTGTGATAACAGAAGTGCATTAACTAGAACGCAACATAATAAAACATATTGATCTTCGAATGCTAAAAAAGAATTTATTACATTTCCTTGACTGAAGAATGAAATGTTCTGTTCAGCATTTCCCGGAATCCATTGTGTACATTATATTTCTACTTACATGTAACATATAGCATGATGTGTCTGATTGACAAATTGAAAAGTATTTGAAAAGAAAGCTAATATATAAGATTAAAAATAACAGTAAGAAAAATCAATAAAATTAAATCGTTGCCTGTACATTCAATTCCTACAATTAGTTCACACTCTCCCTATATATATTTATTCATGTATATATCTTGTTCAAATTTCCAATCGTTAATAAAATACTTTTTATTCATCCACTCGAGTTCAATTTTTTTAACTTTTAGTGGATGACGCTTGATGTTATGGCAGTTCTTTTTTTTCAAATGTTAATTCATTCATTATATTTAATTCATTTTTAATACTTTAAAGAGAGTTTTAGCAGGTTGTAAGGAATTCAACAGACAGTAGCTCAATTTGTAAAATGCAAGGATCTCAGTATTTTTCATGTGAGGGTGAAGATTGTGAGTTCAAATTCTTCAAAAATCAATAATTTTAAATAATAATTAATCAATTTTAGTTTCATGTGGAAGAAAACAATTTCTCTTCTATTAAATATTTAGCAGGATATAAATTAAGGGGGGAAATGCAGTGTCGCAGCGTGTATATCGCAGGAGAAAAATTCTTTTTCCACTTAATATTGTGATTCTATCATCTGTATATACATATTTATATTAATTGCAATTATTTAATAAAAAGTGACTAAAGTAAATTTTTTCTTTGTTGGCCTAAGTAGGAATTGAAATAAAGTTTTTTTTGTATTACTTGTTTTCATTCTAATTTGTAATTTTAGAACTTGACGACATTTGGAGAGCAAATGGAAACAAATTTAAAATATTTACTATTTATAATTAATAATTAATTCTAAATATTAAATATTTTATTATAATTATTATTTAGAATTAATTATATTAATATATACTATTAAATTAATACATAATTAATTAATTAATATTTGAAAAAAACTGTATTAACATCAAGTGTCAAGTGCACAAGTTTAAAAAATATATGAATATAATATAAATATGAAAAATATATGGAACTTGAGTGGATAAGTATACATATATACATGTATATATATATATCCTTTTAGAAGTTTCTTAATTAATTCCTAATTAGTCAGTTTTAAAAATAGTTGAGCCTTATGAAATTATTCGGAAACAATCATAATAATATTATGTATCCAAAATTTCATTTTTTTTTTCATTTTCATAACAATCAGTTGTGAAAATTAGACTAAACAGAAAAATAAACATTTTATAAAAAAAAATTTGCCTTTCATTTTTACAAAAGAATTGAATTTATTTTCCAACAGTTTTTTCAAAATATTTTAAGGAGTGTATATTCATTTTCATGCTTCAACTATCTCATTATTTATTATTTAAAGTATGGTATTAATTGATTTTGTACTGAAGTAAACCTCGCAAAAAGAAAATCTTATTACATAGAGTAGGCATGGGTTTATCTTATAGAAAGATTCAGGGAAAATGGATTCTGAAACTGCTATTCCTCTAGGAGCTTTGATATTTTTATTTGGATGAAAAAAATATCAAGTCATATCATGTTGCAATATGTCATGTTTAAGATATGTAAATCTGTTTGCGTTCGGGACCATTTTTATATTTTTATTCATATAATATTCCGTTTTCCCAGTAGAAACGTCCAATGTTTTTTACCTTTAAACGATTTTTCATACAATGAAGTCCAGAAATACGAAATGTTATGAAATATGAAATTTCTTATTTCGGTGCAAAACGATCAAAGAAATACAATAACACACACCAAAGAGCTGTCTCAATATTCATAAATGTAAAAAGTGTGTCATTTTTATAACATTTATTTTCCTTTTCACATTTTGTTAATTAATTTAACAATTTAACAATGAACCTTTTAGTTAATTTAAAAAATATTTTAACCATATGAAATAATTCAATAATAAAAATAGAAACAAATAAATAAATCTAAAATTTCATATCCTCATTTTTATTGCAATCATTCGTGGAGAGAAAGTAAAGGAAATATTCTTAATTTTTCATTTTCCCAACCTTAAATATTAACAAATCTTGGACTGAATTCTGCAAAAAGGACCGAAAGAATGACAATATTATATCATTATTGCATTGGCTGAATCAATAAAATTCTCCATGTTTCCAGTAATATCTATTTTGTTGTCAAAGTTTTGAAATTCGTCGCCAAGTCACCAAATGATTGCCAAGTATGTCGTCATTTTCTCAGATCACTAATACTGCTCCCAATAAACACTGTGAATCGTAAAATTGTCTTTAATCGCGCTGGGAAGCAACATGACAGTTTTCTATCAGTATGAAAATAAAACACATCATTATGAAACATTAACAAAAACAATTATTTTTAAATATTCTTTGGATTTTTAAAGTCAACACGTAAGGGAGGAAAAATGTGTTTTTAGCCGATAATCATTTAGTATATTCCAAATAAGATTAATGTATGAATTCATTCTGCTAAGAAATATTTTATGGCCGCATTAGCCAAATTTAATATATAATTTTCTCTAAATGACTAACATTTTTGTTCTTATTGAAAATTCCAGCATTCAAAACAATAAAAATACTTTTATTTAGGAAGTGAAAATCATTACTACTTGCGCCTAAGAGTGGAAAATCCTATGGATAAATCCAATCCAAGACTTATTTAGATTTCAGAAGGAAAATAAAATAATCAGTTATTTGAAAGGCATAGCATTCGAATAAAACTTAGATTAGCAATTATTTCCAAAGTTATTAGAGGATTAAATAACTATGAATTGAGCTGTTGGGGAAATACATGAGGGAATAATTAAAATGGTACCTGATTCGATAATTCCATTTCTATACTTTGCCTCCGTATTCCAAGAGATTTTAATCTCGAAGAGTTAATCACCATTCTAAATCGCTTTCACTGCTTTGAGCTATTGAAAATGGATATCATTCCTCAAAAGTTAAGCTCAAATAGCAGCACTTGTGGATAACAGTGAAATAAGTAGAATTTTTGAGCATCAGGATATTAAGAAAATCAGATGTATATTTTTTTAAAATTGGAGCAGTTTCTACTTAAAGAATTTTTGATTTGTCATATTCTACACACTATGAAGTCAGAATAAATGGCAAATAAAATAAATAATAATGGGAATTTATATTAATTATAAAGGGGAATTATATCCCACATCCAAATACCGAATGAGAATAATTCATGTCGAATATACATTCAGTTCTATGACTTTTGGATAATACGAAGAATAGCTTAGGATGGATGACAAATTTTGTGAAGTCAAAATTCAGAATATTTGAGTTCACACTCACTGAAGATTTATTTATTTTATTCAGTGAAGAATTGAAATGAAAGAAAGTCTCCTCTGAAAGACTTTCAGACAGTACCATACCTTTTGGACCACGCAACGGTATGGCAAGTTTATCAAATATTAAGCGGGAAAGTTTTAGGGAGACCACTCACTCTGATTAAAAGATGGGAACAGGCTCTCTCTAATCTTTTCATAAAATTTAATAAATAGAGAGTTTTAATGAAAACATGTTGGTTGAAATGCTATTATTTAAAATGTCCTTTAAAATGGTTACTAATCCTTTTGAAGTATCTTTTAATAGCAGGACGCATTTATATTATGTCCTTTATAAGGATTTGGTACTCTATGGTATACTTGAACATTCTCACACAGTCACTTATTTGTTAGAGTTGGAAATTTGCTTATATTAGGAGAAATGCAATTTGTTATTAAAATTATTATGCAGCTTAAATTTGTACTTTATAATCTATTAAATAGTGCGCAATTATTGTTGTTAAATTTCTTTTATATTCATATTGTAGATATATATTTGGCCAAAATAATATTAATCTTAATTAATTCCAATATTTTCAGAAAATCGTTTTGCTAAATTACTTTTTTTTAATGTTTGGCGATCATGCTTTCATCAAGAACACATTGCAGTTTAAGCTATATGCTCGTTAAAGTGGATTAATACTGCGACGCACTCCCCAACAGTCTTTTTTAAAGAAATAGGAGCCCAAGGAGCATACATTCTGTTATAAGACTGCCAATAAGCAGCACATGCTTAGATAGGCTGAAAAATACTGTTCGGTCGATGGCGAGGAATTATCCTGATAGGAGAACAGTATACCGCAGTATATTTATATTTTTTCTTACTGCACATGCATCTATAGAATATGGCGGTTCCTCTTCCCTTGAAAAAATTATTTCTTATAATTTTGATATATTTTGTTCTTTCTTATGCTAGGTTATGTGTGCGTGTTTGTCTTTCCATTTTATTTATCATTTTTTTCAAACAATTTTAAAATTTAAGTATGTTGACTTTTTAAAATTTTGCCATGTAACTTCATGTATATATGCATTATTTTAATATGGTAAGCAGTGAAAAAAGAATAATCCAGGGTTGTCAAATCGGCAACTTATAGTCATGTCTGGAAGACTTGAGTTTAATTTATGAAATTGTGGCAAACATGAATCAGTTCCTTTCTACTCGTGCGCTGCCTACTGGTCAACTTTAAACCCGACATAGATGTATGTTGTCCAAATTATTAATTTCTTTAATTGAAACATTTTTATTTGCATCGAAATTTACAATAAACAGCAAAAATTTTTATCAATTTTTTTTGTATATTATAATTTATTTCTTGAATATAATAATAATATACTATGTTATTTCTTGAATATAATAATAATATACTAAGCAATTTCTTGAATATAATAATAATATACTACGTTATTTCTTGAATATAATAAGACTATACTAAGTTATTTCTTGAATATAATAATAATAATATAATAAGTTA
>JAPMOQ010015762.1:551399-566956 GCA_026543055.1 Argiope trifasciata | reverse complement strand
TACTCTGATACAAGATGAGTATTTTATATTTTAACCATATGTATGGCGCAGTATGGCTAGATAGGGCTCTTGCACCACTAAACCACATAATCCAAGGAGTAGACTGGAATTTTGCTTCCTATATACAAAAGTCTATGTCGCTTATTTTTCTTATTCTACACTAACCCATTTATGCCTACTATTCCACTTTTGGAACACCCCTCACAACAAATCAATTTTTATTATTTTTTTACCTAACATATAGAAATTTCATGCACAAATTCCAATTTTTTAACCTTAGGAATAAATGGGTTAACAATGCAATCGAGAATTTGTTACAGGCAATTTTTAGATTAATGTTCTAAATTTGTTTTAATATTCCTTACCTAGGAGTAGACAGGAATTTTGCTTCCATTCTACAGAAGTATGTCACGTATTTATATTATTCTACGTAGAATTTCCCGTAAAGCTATATTAAAAAAAATTTTCATTGCCCTGTAGATACACTGATGGAAAAAAAATCCCAACACTAGGAAGGAGCTGTGCTAGATAAACGAAATTTGGTAGTTGTGTTTATACATCTGAAGGATGACGTCGATTCAAATTTCGAGCTACGCGCGTAAGTGTGACGCTAGTAGCGACACAATGAACATGCAAATTAGGTTTGCTTTAAATAAGCGCTGTAAGGTTCTTGATCGTTATTAACAGTTGAAATTTGACGTAAAGGGTTAATGCTAGTCAAAGATGCCTCTATAATAACGAAGAAACCAGTATCAACAGCTCACTGAGTTTGAACGAGGTCGTGTTGTAGGGCTACGAGAAAGTGGGTTTTCTTTCCGCGATATTGCTGAAAGATTTGGCAGGAATGTATCCACTGTGCATGAGTATTGGCGGCAGTGGTCAAGGAAAGGTACTGCCTCAAGAAGACCAGGTTCCGGGGGGCCACGTGGTACTACTGAGAGGGAAGACCGTCGTATTCGGCGTATGGCTGTGGCTAATCGTACTGCGTCTGCTGCTGAAATTCGAGCTGCTGTTGGCACCACAGTGACACAACGAACTGTTACAAATTGGTTACTTCAAGGACAGCTCCGAGCCAGAGGCCCTGTACAGTGCATTCCACTGACTTCAAACCACTGCCGTTTGCGACATGAGAGGTGTCGAGCTAGAGATCATTGAAGGACGAAGTGGAGATCTGTTGTGTTTTCTGATGAAAGCCGGTCCTGCCTTGGTCGCAGTGATAGCTGTTTGTTGGTTAGAAGGAGGCCAGGTGAACGCCTGCTAGTGACCTGTCTGCGGCCTAGACACACAGGGCCAACTCCGGGAGTTATGGTTTGGGGAGCAATTTCGTATGACAGCAGGAGCACTTTCGTGGTCATCCCACGCAGCCTGACTGCAAATTTGTACGTCAGTCTAGTAATACAAAATGTTCTGCTGCCATTGAAGAACAGCATTGAAGGGGGTGTTTCCAACAGAATAACGCTCGCCCTCATACCGCCGTTGTAACCCAACATGCTCTACAGAGTGTCGACATGTTGCCTTGGCCTGCTAGATCACCAGATCTTTCTCCAATTGAACACGTATGGGACATCATTGGACGATAACTCCAGCGTCATCCACAACCAGCATTAACCGTCCCTGTATTGACCACCTAAGTGCAACAGGCATGGAACTCCCTCCCACAAACTGATATCCGACACTTGTACGACACAATGCATGCGCGTTTGCAAGCTCGCATTCAAAATTCTGGCGGTTACACCGGTTACTAAGGTACCAACATTTCACATTTGAAATGGCTCTAACTGTGATCTTGAAACTTTAATCAATTAAATAATTTAATAAAATATTTGGCATAGTGCTGAATAAGTAATCAAAAACATAATTTTTTCTTTATATAGAATTTTATTTTGTTATGTTTTATCTTGTATAAATTGTTTTGAAACCTTTCATATATCTATCTAAGAATTCCTTTATTCTCTTTGCACAAACGAGAAATAAAGATGAATTTTTAAAGAATGTTTAATGAGACTCAAGTCAGTGACCTTTGGGTTTATTAACAAATTTTTGAAAAATAAGGTTGTTTTTTATGTTGTGTCCTGAGCAAATTATTACGAATCTGTAATATTTCTTTCTGGGAATTTGTTTATTTTCTTTGCTGAAACGGAATATATACTGACATTACAAAAGAATATTTAATGAATCTCAGGGCAATGGCCCTTAAATTTAGAAAAAAATTTGTAACAATTAGATTATTTTAAAATGAATTTTACGATTCTATCTTCAAGAATGTTTTAGAAATTATAATAATTTTAGCGTTATTTCTTTTAGGAGTAGATATTTTAAAATATTTCTAGAAAGTTCAGTACCTTTTTCGGAGACTATATTATTGGTTTGGTTTAGTTATATTAACGGGCCGTTATGAAGCAACACTAGGGCTATGTTTGGACGGACCTCACCATTTGGTGAGGGGGTCATATGATGAGTACGACACCTGAACTGGCAACCCCCTCTTCACAGCACGCCAATGAGAGGATGCTTAGCCTCGACAGATTTAATGGGCTTGAGACCCCATCACACGACGGCTCTTTTGATGTAATCAGGTCTCGAACCTGAAACCTTCCGGTTCCAAAGCCGAGAAATACCAACACGTCACCGCGGCCCCGATTGTATAAGTGGAGACGTTTGCAAAAGTTTTTGTTTTTACAAAAAGTCTACCGAGAGAGATGTCTTTGAAAGCATTTCAAGTGCTATTGCATTATTACAAATGTTTAAAAACGACTTGCGATTTAAGAGAATATTGTTGATTTCCTTTCATGTTGACTATGTGTATATTTTGGCTGCATTTTACCACTTGGAAATCTAACCACACACCCATTGGATTGTTTCCATTATCACATTATCTAGCTATCAATATTAGAGTAATGCCAATACGCTTGATTGAATATATTGGGTTGGGGAATAAGTTCGTAGCGTTATTATATTTACGCTGTTTTCCAACGAATTTTTTCTGTTTGACAAAGTGTATAGTGTTCATTCGACAGAGCTCTTTCTGCTCTACAAAATGGTGCTAATCGGCTTTTTGAGTCATTTAATTTTTAATTACTTTTAAAGCTTAGGAATGGAATATCCAGGAGGTAAAAATCAGCATTTTCAATACCTGCTCTTCTTCGCCTTTCATCGATGATAAAAGTTGCTATAGAAATCCAGGATATTTGTAACGAATACGCAGAAGGTGTCATAGCCAAGTCTACAGCAAGAAAACGGTCATGGTTGACTTCCATCCAAAGAAGATCATGATCTGTGTTTGGTAGAACTGGGAGGGTATGGTGTACTGGGAAATGCTCGAAAGGAATGTCACAGCATGAAAGAGGCTATGCGACAGAAAAGACCCCACAGAAAAAGTCAAACCATACTCCTTCACGACAACGCCATTCCCTATGTTGCACAAGTTATCATATCCACACTCCAATTACTAGAATGGGAGATGTTTAAGCATCAACGTATTCTCCGGACCTAGCACCGTCAGATTACCATCTTCTCCGCTCCCTGTCGAACCATATGAGGAGCGTTACCTTCAACAGTAAAGATGATCTTATAAACCAGATCTGGCTCTTTTTGGCTGAATGGTATTGATACATTGGTCAAGAGGAGGTCATAAATAGCAACGGCGAATACATAATCGATTAATTGATTGTTATAACTAATGATTTTCTTTAAATAAAAGTCTTCGATAAAAACGCTACGAACTTATTCCCCAACCCAATACAAATATCAACAATAATTCTTTATTCCAATTCAATAAGGTATTCAAGCGATAGTTAATAAAAATTGCTTTGAAAATTAATTGATATACCATTAAATTAAAAGCAAATAAAATGAGACAGTTAAAGAAACTTTAGCAAGTTATAGGACTCTCGCTTACCGGCGTCCCTGGCATAGGGGTAGCATGTTTTCCCATTGATCTGGGCTTCACCTGTACGAGTCCCGGTTCGGGCCTAGCTGTTCTTCTGTGTTCTATCTGTGAGTAGTGTGGGGGCTGCTGTGGCCTGGTGGTAAGATCTTGGCTTTGGAGCCTGAGGTTTGCAAGTTCGAGAACAGATTCCACGGAAGAGTCACCGTGTACTTGGATCTGGTGCACGTTAAATCCGTCGGGGCCAAACGTCCTCCCGATGGTGTGGTGTGGAAGCGTGGAGAGAGCGGTGCCACTTCAGGTGTCGTCCTCGGCATCTAACCACAGTTCAAAATGAAATAGCCCTAGTCCGTCACAAATAGCCCTAGTTTTGCTTCAAGACGGAACGAGAGAATAACTAAACTAAAACTGTGGATAGAGTGAATGTGCACCCCCCCTGTAAAAAGGGGTTATGCCAGCGAATCTGAAGCATGAAGTAGTCAAGCTGTACTCTTGGCCCTAGATGGAGATACTGAAAAAACAAGAAATGCTCATTTCGACTGAAATCGTAAACAACTATCGTTTGGCGGGCTTGTAAAGTGCTATGCATTGCAACAACAACAATAGGACTATGATTGTACCACTCTTAAATAAAGAGAATTCATTAACATAGTTTATTGTGTTCAATGTAAAACAGTTAACCAGCACCATTTCTCAAATAATGAAGCACTCTAAAAATTGTATTAGCATTTCCTTAACGATAATACAGTTCGTGAATTTCAATTCTCTGAACGCAAATTAAATATTTATACTAAGCTTTAAATTTAGGAAATGCTCCACTGGATACTTAGCAGGTCAGTACAAGCTTTTGCTTTGGAAATTTCAATTTGTAACACTTTCTGAAATCCTCTTTATTCGGGGAATTAAATGCATCTGTTAGGGATTTAAGGAATGAATTGTTCGAAATAAGGCCAGGTTAGAGACCTTTCAGAGGTGAGAAAAAATGTGAAAGTAGACAATTGTTGAATAGTTCCTATTTATATGACTTCCTTTATATTTTTACTTTTAAAATGTGCAAGATTTATGTGTGAGAAAAATGATGTTCATTGTAAAATCAGCAATAAAACGTTTTGAAAATTCAGCTCCTACTTTGGTCAACAAAGAAAAATTTATTTTAGATACTATTTATTAATTGGTTATCAAAAAATTATTAAGTATCACAAAATGATTGATTTTCGCAAGAATTGAACTCGCATTCTTCCCGCACATCAAATTCTTCAAACTAAATAAAATAAAAAATAAAAAAAGACACAACAAGAATTTAACTGATAGATATTAAATGCTTTGCCGGATTGTATTTTCGTTTTTACATACGTAATCAAGTAACATATATTTTCGAATATATTAATTTTAAAATAATTTTTGTTTGATCCTGAATATTTTTATTTTAAAATAATTTTTTGTTTGATCCTGAAATTCATTTGAGTCTTTTGAAAATACTTCATGACTTTCCGTTGAATTTGAGTCGGTAAAAAATACAAATTAGAAAATTTGTAAATATTTCTAGACAATAGGAAATTCAATACCATTGAAATAATTATCACGAATTAATTTGAATATACGTGTTTCAAATACAAATTAGAAAATTTGTAAATATTTCTAGACAATAGGAAATTCAATATCATTAAAATAATTATCACGAATTAATTTGAATATACGTGTTTAAATACAAATTAAGGAATAAATTAAACATCGCTAGGAAAAAAAGACTTCTGAAGGAAGCCTTCCTTAATAAATTAACTGAACGATAATCCTTAGTTATTCTTGATTAATCAGTAATAACAACTAATTCAATCGTCAGAAAAAAAAATTCGAAAAAAAAAAGAACTGAAATTTTCGCACCAATCTTGTTATTTTTTAACCCATTTGTGAGACTGAATTTAATAAAAAATTAAAACATTTACTGTAGGTTAAAAATAATTTAGTTTTCTTTGGCTTTTGTTAGATTAGAGAAAAGGAAATAGACAGTAGTCTTAATAAATTTATTTATTATGTACAAAAAATTATTTGATAATCTAATTTCAATAATAACTAGCTGACAAAAAGTTGTAATCTTAGCTTTGATGTTATGCAGAATATTATAAATGTATCTTTGCTTTCAATTGAATTATTTTCTTTAAAAATAGATGAAAGTTAGAAGTTTCATACATAGTAAATGGGAAGGATATTTTTCTTCACGTTGCATTTGCTAAATGTTTATTTTTGCTCAAGTTCTTCTTTAAGACTGGAATAAAAGCACGATTTGTTTTTATTTGGTGCTTATTTATTGCTGAGAAAGAAATTTTTCTCTATATGCCAAATAACAATTTCGCTTTAAGTTTGATTTTTAATTTATTTATGAAATGCAATTTACGAATATATAATTCTAAAAAAATGTATTCAGATTTTTTTTCAATGCAGAAGCTTCTTTAATGTTGCCTTCAAATGCAAATTTATTGAATTTTTGTAAATTTATTCAATGTTGCAGAACACAAATGCCTAAGATAATACTATTTCATTACACTGATTCAAATATTATTTAAAAACTGCTTATACTATTTTTGGTCACCATTTGTTTCTACAAGAATATTGGTTTTGTTTAAGTTTAATTAAAGATTTTATACGTAAAATGATACTCATGATTCAAATTGTGATAAACAGGAAAGTGATATTATTTTAATGCCCTTAACCACTTAACAGTTTTGTCCGTGTACTATGCATGCATAGATTTATCAAATTTTGATAGTTGTACGTAAAACAAAAAGAAACAGCTCATAGCGAATATAATTGAATATTAAAATTACTTCGAATACATAGACATGACAAATGTACAATCGACTTCCATTTGTTTCTAAATAAGAAAATATCCATAAAACAACAGGTGCCCTCTTATTCGATTGTAAAGAAAATAAAACAGTTAAGGGGTTAAGCATGTTCTCTTAATCGTTTGCATACATAAACTACTCTAGTAGAAAGAATTCCCGTTTAATCGTAATTCTATAGAAAACTTCATCAAAGAGATTCATTTAATTTATATAATTTTTGACTCCCAATCGAAATGAGGATGAGAAACCTTAACCATGATGGTTGCAACTTGCCACCCTATAGCACACACTAAAAGAGGGGGGGGGTACTCCTATCATTGATGGCGACCCCTACTTTCCTCGAGAAAGGTTCTGCCGTGGCCGGTGATGGCTCTTAAAACTCAACCACAGTTCCCGCTAGTGTTGCTATAGCAGCAGTCAGGTCATTTAGTATTATTTATCTAAGTGTCTTCGAGCGGTTCAGAATCACTGATAGGACTTATATCATTTGTGATACTCCTTCCACCCCTACCTCACATATTGTACTTAGAAGTTTTTGATATGGTTTCTTTCTCTCATGGCTTGGTGGGGGCAAAATGGTGTTGGTTGGCTATCCTTTTCCCAATGACTGACCATTTACTGGAGGTGTTGCGTCGTGCCTAGTGATGGCAAGCAGGAATAATCTTAATTTTCGCCAATGAACCAAATGACCTGGTATTTTCAGTTTTTTTGGCGTGCCTCGTACCTGTTTTGGATAGTTGAACAATGATTGTTTGTGGTACTGGAACATCGATTTGTTATTGTTCAAATAAATGCAAAAATATTAAGCAAAATTGTTATTTCATTTCTAACAATGCAGAAAAGCATGCAATGAAATATATTAAGGGAAATGGGTTTTTCATTTTTTCCTCGGCATACTGAAGATGGGGCACTACATTTCCGAAGTAACGATGGAATTTGAAATTTCGAATATGACTATTTCTAGGGTGTGCCGTGAATGTCAAATTTCCAACAAAACTTCGAATCTTTAATAGTAGTACGATCGGAAATAAATCTTGATAGAACGGGACCACCGACTGCCGAAATGAATCTTTAGTTTTGTTTAGTTATATTAGCGTCCCATCGTAAAGCGACACCAGGGCTATTTTGGGACGGACCTCGTCATTTGAACCACGGTCAGATGGCTAGGACGATACCTGAACTGACAACCCCCTCTTCTCACAAACATCATCAGGATGTTTGGACTGACAGATTTAACATGCAAGAGATACGACACGACTGTTTTTCGGTGGAATCGAGTCTGGAACCTGAAACCTTCCGATTCCGAAGCTGAGAACTTACCAAGCCACCACGGCCCTGCTTAAATGAATAATTATACGATATAGACGTACAGCACTTATTCAAATTGTTGAAAATTTGAATATAAACACATCAATAAGTGTCAGTGTACGCACTGCGCTACATGCCTTTCACAGCTTCAGGACATTTCATGCACCATTGTTGACTCAGCGGCACAAAGCATTGAGCGTTGCCTATCACCGCGTCCAACACCCTTCATGGACTCTTGATGATTGGAATGAAATTGTCTGGCCTGATGAGTCACATGAGCAATTGTATTTGGGAGATGACCATGTATTAGTGTGGCGAGAGCCTCATGAATCCATGGATCGATCATACCTGTAGGGAATTGCATACGCTAGTGGAGGCTCTGTGATTGTATGAGGCATATGTACTTGACATGAAATGGGATTATTGATACATCTAGACTCAATTGTGACAGGTAGCGGGGCGTTAACTGTCGTGTCTACCGGTCTTTTATTTAATATTACTTTTATTAACTGTAACATATGACTGTTGTTAACTGTAACCTAATGACTGATTTGTTTTTGAAAGTGTTTTGATTTAAATTTTGTTTTTGTGTTCTGAAACATAAACGTAATGGATGCAAGAAAACGCCTGCTTATTTCATCTGAAACTTTCAGCTAACTTTTAAAGATCTTTTGGATTTTATTTTAAAAGCTATTCTCTGCTCAGTAAACACAGTTCATAGATGCACTGGCAGAGAAATAGAGTATTACTTTGTGATAATAAAACATTAACATCCTTCCAGAACAACTTGCATTCATTCATTTCATGTACTCATTCTGACGGAAATGGAAAATTCCAATAAAATAATGTGCCAATGTGACGTAAGATTAGTTCTGTGTTTTTATCTCTGAACCGGTACTCTCAGCGAAGTTGTCTCGACTGGGAGGACTTTGCGGCTACAACGGATTCCTACGTGCCCCAGCCTACATGAATTTTTGGCCAATGGGGTTCGAACTCACAACCAAATAGATGCAACTTCAACTGCCCAACCAACCAGGCCAAACCGACCTGAAGCTTTTCGATAGTTGCATGAAATGATGATGAATTCGATTCCATGTGAACACAAAAATGGGATGCAGTGGCTTCTGAAGGTAAAGACCCGTGAGCACCTAAAGGCAGAAATCTGACTTCTAGCACAAATGAAGGTGACATGCACACACATTCGTTTGGACAACCCCTTTTTAAAGAGGAGGCTCATTCATACATCTTGCAGATAGAACACAAGTGAAGAACAATCAAGTCCAAACCAGGACTCGAACCTGGGGACACCCAAATCTCGTGCTAGACATAAGACCCCTAAGCTAGGACGTTGCATTTCTTTCTGATGTTATAGCAAAAAGAACTAAAATATCGATTAACCAGGACTCAAACCAGAGACATCCAGATCTCGTGCCAGGTGTAAGACCTCTAAGCCAGGACATTGCAGTATTTTCTGATGTTACAGCAAAATGAACTAAAATATCGATTAACCAGGACTCAAGCAGAGACATCCAGATCTCGAGCTAGACGTATAACCTCTAAGCCACGACATTGTAGTATTTTCTGATCCTATAGCAAAAAGAACTAAAATATTGATTATTTTTAACACTCTACAAACAGCAATGGACTTTTTTATCTGTATTATTGCGAAATCAAATCTCGCAAAATATCAGTAGCTCCAATTAGAGCAAAAATTACGACTTAACTACTTCATGCACTCACATTCCCTTTAACAACCCCCTTTTTAGAGAGGCTCATTCACACATCTTGCAGATGAAACACATGTGAAGAAAAATCATACTTGAACCAGGACTCAAACCAGAGACACTAAGCTCTTGTGGGAGACGCACGGCCTTTAAGCCAGGACATTGTAGTTTTTTTTGATGCTATAGCAAAAAACATTAAAATATCGATTAATTTTTAACACACAATTCACTTTTTTAAAAATCTGTATTATTTCGAAGACAAATCTCACAAAATATCTGTGCTAACGGGTTTCCATTTGCATTTTAATTATTCAGGCGTAGCTGTTCTTGGCATGCCAGTGGACTGGAATTCCTTGCGATATCGATTTCTTTCACACACTTGTATATTTATTTCAAAACGAAAGGAAAATCTTAATTTAAATGCTTTGTTTTCCATTACTTTCTACTGATCTGTTTCTGTTTCTATCTACTGTTTTCCATTTACTTTCTACTATTTTTTTATTTCTGTTGGCAAATCCTCTTAAAAAATTCTTATCCTTACAAAGAAAGCAAAATGTTATATTATTCTGAAAGAGTCCGATTATTGCATTATCTACCTTTAAAATTAAATGAAACTATTCTGTCTTGCTCCTTCAATTGCAATTCTGCAAGTTTCATATTTTTCTATTCGGAAATTCCTGAATTTAAATAAATAATTAAAGTGTAATAAATAAGTACGTATAAGATATCCGGCTACGTTAAAAACACTGTTTATAGACCATATTGTCAAATTATTATTATTTCTTTTAGTTTAGAATTTTCTCCTTCCAAAAGAATTTATCTTTCCTAGAAAAAAAAGTGGTAAGACCTACCATCCAGGATCACACGTATTTTCAGTTAAAATTAATCTTTCACTTCAATTTTCTCAAAAATTTAGTTTTCATAAAAATTCTCGACTGTTAATGTGATATCTCAAAAACTAGAAGAGGTATTTGCATAAAAATTTCAGCGTGTGTTTTAAATAATATGGGCAATGAAATGAACCAATCCTTTTAGTATTGGGAAAATACTTTTTCATTTATAGTTGTTTTCAAGACAAATAAGTAGGGAATTTATGGGAAAATGCATATATGCGTATATCTTTACCCATAACTTCTTTGCATCTCAAAATTTGTCTCAGATTTTGGTAGATTTCATTCATCAATATATTCTATAACTTGTGCACAAAGAAAAATAGGACTGACTGCTACATTAGAATTTTGTGTAGAGTGTTAACTGTTTTTCTTAAATTTTGTTAAAATTCACAACAAATTTTCCTAATTCTAAAAATGTATTATAATTTCAAATCATTGTGTTTGTATTTATAGTGTATATAACTGACAATATATCTGAAAACCAAAAATAATTTTTTACAAAATCCAATTTTTCAAAAATTTCCTTCAAACGTAGTCGGATACCTTATATAATAAAAATTTATAATGTCAGGCTTTTAAAGATACATTCCATTTGCCTTATTAATAATTTAAAAGTGAAACAAGATATACTAATTTAATCAATACATTCTGTCGATAATTTTCATGTCATATTATTTAGAAATTTTTTTTAATATGTTTTTAGAACATATTTTAGAAATTGTTTCAAAATACATTATCACTAGAAAAGTTAATTACGTTAGAAACATACATATCCATATACATATATATCCGTCAAGTGCGAAATTTAATCGTATGTACAATTATCTCTATTACTATATCCCCTTTCTGCTTCATTTAAAAGTGTCTGAAATATTGCTTCATAACGAGTATCAGTTCATTGGATTATATTTCGACGATCAAGTTTTATAGAAATATACTTAGAAATATTCTTAGAAATATACTTATAAATACTTATAGAGAAATATTTTTTCCAACCTACTTTTAAATAGATTTTTAATATTTGTAAGCATTCGTTCTATGTAGTTTTAACAATACATTGGGTCATTTTTAAAGTTTTTGTTTTAAATGTTCCCTTATTTTACCACATGTTTCGAAAAGTACAGCCAACCATGGCTCTTGCGCCAGTAAACCAAACAACTACAACAACTGAAAAATTTCATAAAAATGCTAAAATTCAGCCAACAGCATATTCTAAAGGGTTTATCGCGATAATGGAGTAGCAAACAATATTGTCATCAAAAAGAAAAGATGAATGAGAGTTGTTTCACACTCTTTTCTAAAACAAGTTCGTATCTGAAAAGCTCATCTCAATCCTATTATGAGATTCGGGAACCTATAAACACTAAACTAGTCTTAATTGACTGCTCGATATCTGATATGAAAACAACTTAAACAACACTATCAAGTTGAAATAACCCTTTTTTTTCTCACAATGGGTCTCTAAAATCCTCCTTACTAAATGTTTTAAAAGTAATTTTCTTATAATGTGTGGTAATGTTGTTCCACACCGTAATTTTAGCTTATCTTTTAAAAAATAGATTCAAAAATAGATTCATTACTAGCATCCCCATCTCGACTGTTAATAACGATATTCTTTAAATTCCAGAGAATCGATAAATTGGAATTTGATACAGCTGTGTGAATTATATTTCTTGTTATAGACTTTGAATATAACAAAATACGCTCAATAGTGTTTGAGTTTTTCTTTAATATAAAAACTGTTGTTGCTTATATCCCTTGTCCTGCACAATCTCACGGAGGAAGTTTACAATTTTAAGCCGAGAGAGCCTCTCTTGTTTCAGTATCTTCAAATAGAGCTAAGAATATGTTTTATTGTTTCATGCGTCACATTCGCTTGCACAGTCCTTTTTAGAGTGGAGAAAATTCACACATCTCACAGATGGAACACAGATGAAAGACAACATTGCCCGAATCGGATACCTCCTATATCTTTGGGAAGCTGCTCTAACCCTAGATCAAAACACCAGTTTTACTGAAACCAAAATGTGTTAATAAATAACTCTTCATGTGATTTAAATTCAAATGCTTATTTTTTGCAAAATAATTTAATATTTTTCTTTATAATCTTAATCAACAATTTGCGCTAGAAACTATTTCATAATAGAAAGTAGCTAAACTGATACTAAAAAGCATATCTAAAAAACTTGACATCTATTTGCTTGTGCTTGTAGATACAGAATACTCAAGAAGATTTTCAGTTAATTGATAATTTAATCAATTAGTTCAAATTGTGTTGTGCAAATTTAATATCAATTTAATTTTCACAACATCTACACATTTTCTTTTGCTTAATTAACCCTAAATAATAACAATATCACTCTGATGACAAAAAATAATTATATTTTTCAGAAATGCTGATTTAAAGGAGAGATGAATGCTGAGAAATACAAGAGAATTCTATTGATTACAAGATTGTTTTAATACTACTTGAAGGAATCAATTTTTCGATTCGAGTTCACTTACGCCTCTTGAGAAAATTGCGAATCATTTTGAAGGATTTATTTGAATCTGATTGAAAAATAATATTGTAAAATAAAGAAGCTTAATTCAATACATTATTATAAAAGAATTTTATCATAATGCTTTTTGATGTTGAGCTGTCGTGTGAAAAATATTATTTTCTTATTGAATTCGAAAGAAATATTTTGCAAGTAAAAGTAATATATCTTATCAAAATGCCCCAGACAAATAGCTTATGTTTTGATATCATTTTCCTTAGAAGATTTGTTGTTTACCAAATAATTCATGGAAATTGCTTCGAAATAATTCATTCTTTTTCAATTCCACACGGACCTTGATATGATTTCAAATTGACTTTCTCGTATTTTTCGGAATGGATATGTATAAGATTTTTGTGATAAAATATTCTAATACAGAAACCTATGTAGTCTTTCTAATTAAGATAAAACATACATTACAAAAAATATAAATTGAATTTTGTATATGTTTAAAATCTTGTAATAGAAAATTTTGATGTTTTATTCACTAAGCATTAAAAATATTGAATTTTTTACAGATATGTTTTATTTTCAAAATATTATTAACAGCAAAAATTTTCAAGATACTAAAATTTTGTTTATAGAATTATCTATGAAAAATATATTAGTGTTTCAATCGCAAAATCTGTATCATGAAAACATTTTTAAGCATGTTTTTGATTAGTAGCAATTATATTTAAAAAGGTCAAGTAAGAAAGAAATTGTTGATCGATTTAGGAATAGGAAAATAGTTTTTAATTCAAATTGTTGGAATGTAATAAATATGTATCAAGATTATGATTCATATTTTTCTCATGCAGAAGTTCAATTTATTGTTTGTTTGGTGAAAATGTCACTAATGGAGTTGTGTCAGATGTCACAACACCATTCGTCAATTACTTGTTGTTATTTTATTCACATTCTCTTATATGTAACTTATAAAGTGCAACAAGCATCAAAAATTTCGAACTCGAGATTTCGATGTATCTATACAATTTATATAACATCGAGTCTGAAAAACTATTTTTTATAAAATATCCTTCTCTCTGTGGCAAAGACAATTCTTAACGTTTTGAGCTAGATGGATGAACTTTTCTGTATTTTATGTATGGCTGATTTGTAGATTTCTGTTAAATTTTGAGTATAATATGCTCAGTGGAAGTCTATCTGTCCTGCTGCTCAAAAATTGGTTAACACGATAATTATAAAACAAAGAGAGCTAGATAGATAAAATTTAGCACTTAAATTTTTCATGTTATTGTAGATACGTGCCATCGTTGAGCACTTATCTACTCTAAACATCGTCATCGAATCCCATTATCTTCTGAATGCCAATTGGTCTGTAAGTTCAGAAACATATGACAGTAATAATTTAAAAACGGAATGACTTAAATATATAAAAATTGCTTTGCGATTTTGGGACTACGATTTTAATTATATAACAGGTTTTTTTTATTTTAGTCGGTCGTGAAAAATATTTCTAAAAGATCCTTTTAACATTTTTGGAACTATAAACAGCATACCAGAAGTTGATCTCCAATTAACTCGCCAGGGATGACACGATAGATTTAGTAAAATTTCTAAACTCAAGCCAAGAGTTAATATTTCGTAAATATTGTAAACCAATGTCATGCCATGTCAAATTTATTAGTATGAATTGGAGAAAGACTTTTGGAAACTACACTGGTTGGTTTCATTTTTAATTTTTATTTTATGTATCATTCTAAGGAAATATTAGTAATGGTCAATGTTTTCAGACTTCGAGACTTCTTGACGATTTTTTTAACATAAATGAAATCTGTTAATATTATAGATATCACTCAGATCAACCCATTTATGTTCACAGAAAGGCAGTAAGTCTAATGTGTGGTAAGGTTTCATTTGCATCACTAACTTTGTAAGATTTCTTAAAATTCGTATCTATTTGACTATATGTTTCTCTATCTCTATCTGTTTGCGTATATAAGAGAATTATATATTGCGCTATCTATTATTAGACGGCATAAGATCTTAAATCTGTTGCTATATCAATTAGGATCAATAAGAAGACAATGTATTGCTTTAGTTTGTATAAGAAAACTATCTGTTGCTCTATCTATTAGTATGTCTTTTGCGTTTTCTGTTAGTGTTGATAAGAAGAGTATCTGTTGCTCTATTTACTATTGTGTATTAGAAGACGATGAGACGAAAGCGTAAGCAGCTAAATGCAGATTTCCCAATGTGAAATTCACTGAAATGTGCAGATCATGGTATAAGTATTCAGTTGTATTTAGTCGTAGTTTATTGCATTTAGTCGTACGAAAACGTAAGAAGCTAAATGCAGATTTTACTATGTGCAATTCACAGAAATGTGGATATCATGGTATAAGCTTTGAATTGTATTT
>JAPMOQ010015762.1:520036-535274 GCA_026543055.1 Argiope trifasciata | reverse complement strand
TATTCTTTAACTGTAAACTGTGTTTCTACAAAGAATTGTTTATCTTTCAATTTATGAACGTCAATATAAAATAAAATATTCCTTAATTGTAAATTGTACTTCCAAAAAGAAGTTTTTATTTTTCAATTTATGAACGCCCACATAAAATAAAATATCCCTTATCTGCAAATTGTGCTTCTACAATATGTTGAAACATCTTGCTTAATTAATTTTTAAATTTTTAAATAAATGTTAAATATGTTTACGAAATCACTCATGCCTATTTACGCATGTTAGGCCTTTTAAACATAAACAAAAAAAAGAGTTTTATCATTTTACTACATTAAGTATAAGAAAAAATCAATGCATATAAATATTTATTTATTTAGAATTATGTATTTTATTTACTCGTAACTTAATACAAAATGCTCAGAATGATTAGATAAATATCCCACGTAATCATAAATTTCACACTAAAAAAAACTAGGCATTCTTTGAATGTTTATTCAACACAAAAGTTATTTATCATTAGCAAATATTAACTATTTTTTTTTCCACCTTCCAGTGAATAATGATTGTGTCAATTTTTATGAATCAAAAGTATCAAAATTCTTAAACATGTTTATTTTTCATGTGGGTCATGGAAATTTTTTAATATTATTTTAAAAAAATAATATTTCATATTATACATATTTCTAAGTTTTAGTGAATTAAGAATGGCAAATGTTTGCAAATTCTCTCATTCACATTTTAATTTGATTTCTTCGAAACGAACAAAGAATGACATGAATTTTGCAGATTTTTTGGAAGACAAAATATATACTTTGATTTTTAATTATATTTTATTAGCTTAATAAAAAAGTAGGCTCGCCAAACACTCTTTGTTTGCAAACAAAGATGAAAAACTATAAAAAGTCATGAGTCAACGAAACCATTAAAAAACAGAAAAATTAGTTTTATAATAACGGTAATAATATGCATTGCCTTGAAATGTTCATGTTTTTTTTCATTGATAATATGTTTTTTATTCCTCTTACATTAAATTTTAACATGTAAAAAAGTGGTGCTACTTTCTTTTGGAATTTTTGAAGACTCAAAATGCATAGGCAAAAAATTCTAGATTGATAATTTTAGTGGAATCAATTATTCACTTTTAGGGTCAAAGAAGACTCTCACGGATGTTCGTTATGTACCTGATTCTTCCGCCTGGCCAATAAATTGAAAATTACACACACACTGATGGAGTAACAGATACACACATAGAGATTCAGACACACACACATAGAGAGACAGACATACAGACAGACAGAAACACACACACACACACACACACATACACACAAGGTTCTATAAATATTGAATTTTTGTGCCTGGCAAAAAAAGGTTTGGAGCTCAAACATTTTTGAGTCGGATTAAAATATATAACGGTTTTTAAATAGGAAGGCATGCGTAATACGATAGTCACATTGTAATTCCAATCCAGCTCAAACCAGATTTTTGCCAAAATAAATAAGTAATAAATACAAAATTTAGCCGAGGGAGAAAAATTACGATTGATTTTGAGATGGTCAACAACTAACGATTTTCTAAATGTTGTTGACCGCGAAATCAACAACATTTAGAAAGATGAGTCAGTTATGTTTGAAGGCAACTTTTTTAAAATTATTGTTTTGAAAAACATTATGAAATATATAAAAAAGAATAATTTTTTGTATGTTTTTAACACTCTCAATACAAAAAGTGGGCAAACGCCTGTTCAATTCCTCTACGGTGTCCGACCGTGTCGCCTAGATAACATTGCCAAATTTCTCCTCCTTTCTTTAAGTGTGATTGATCGAATATCAGTGATGTTAGGTTTCTTCGTAAATGTTGATAAATATAGGGAATAGAGATGTTTTTTACAATAACTCAAACACTTTGACTGTGAGAGACTTTGCTTGGTATCTATCAGCAAAGTGGATACATCTTTTGTTTAAAAACCTTCAAGAACACAGAGTGTCGTCCTGTTTTTTAGGGAAATTAGGAATTTTTAATTTCTTTGGAAACACATTTCAATTTTCTGAAGTCCCTGAATTAATAATATTTCAAAACTCAAAAAGTTGAAAACAGAAATAAAAAACATGTAATTATGTATTTGATAAACATTACATTTCAGTGCAAAAATCAAAAATTAAGTAAAAAATTCAAAACCAGTAGATGTGATTTCCGCAAATACTTCTTGCTTACCTCAGTTAAGGATGTCATTCCATTGTTTCTTGGCGTACAATCGCCAAGAAACAATAGTCTTTGGCGTCAATTAAAAAATTTCACAGAATCTATCGTATGAAACCTAGAGACCTTAATGCTGGAGATGCAGTTAATGATATAATAAAATCGAATATGTTTTTTAAGATTTTTTTTAAACCAATTGAAAAAATATAATTATGCATAAATATAATTGTTATCATAAAATCACATTACAGATTTGATATTGTAATGGATTTGGGGTTCTTTTGATTTTTTTAGTCGAAGAATTAAAACAATCAAAGACAAAAGTAGCAAACGGTGACGTTTATTAAACATGAAAACACAAACACACATACGATAAATACACAACCGAGGTATACACAATCGATACACAGAAGCACTTTAAAACAATAATCTAAAAATAGTAATCGGTAATAATGAAAGTCGAAGTACATAAAGTGCCCAGATGTAATTCAGTAGGTGGAAGGAATTTTCGTAGGGACACTCTACGATCTCTCCAAACGTCTGCAAATCTCTACTCTCTCTTCACTTTAGTTGCATAACTGGCTGACGAATCCCTATACATGGTTGGGTACTCTTCACATGATTACAATAAATTCCATTATTCAGCACACTTCTCAATTCCACAATCGCTTTGAGGTCCAGTCAGTTATTGCTCTTTGCTGGACTGATCCAACTAATTCGCCGTTAACTCACTTTGCGACTCTAAACCTCTCAAGCACTTTTTCACAACTTAAATTGTGCACAGCTTAAAATGGTGGTCTTTTATAGTTCCTAGAGCCAAGTAGTGAATGTTCTTGAATATACCTCCAGGCATATCTCTGTTTCTATTGATCCTTATGCCAAAATTATGGAAGCTTCGAGTATTATCTATTTTGTCCGCAAAGTTGTCAAATGGTCGTGAAATTTTGCACCAGGCCCTGAAATCACTGTTTCGGATTTCGATCAGCGTCTAACAGAGCCTGATCATGAAATTCCTTTTCTATTGATTGAACTGACCATACTAAGAATCTACACTACAGATTTCTAACAATATGCTTAAGTTTATTTTTTGAAATATCTTGTTTAAATCATGTTATCGTGTTCATGACAGTGCAGATAGACAGACGATCAACACCTTGTTAGCTACGTCTGATGAAATTTCACAGATGTATACACTAGAGTTAGTTTGGTTTAGTTTAGTTACATTAAAATACTATTTTTAAGAAACACTGTCTACATTAGAGATATTGAGTCTATGGATTGAATTTTAAATTATCTACTTCTCATTGTTTGGTAGTTATCGCGTTAACTTATATTTTGACAACCGAACAGACATACTTCCTTTGAACAGATTTTGCTCAAAATTTGATAGGAATTTATAAATTTGGATCAAAGAGCATATATTAAATTCCAACCATCCAGCTCCAAGCACTTTCAAGTTTCTCGTTTTTTAATACAAAGTTCAACTTTTCAATTGATCTTTTTGTTGTTATTTACTATATTTCAATTTAATTAGTGCATATTTATGTAGTCATATAGTTTTCCTACATATTTTCTGTTGATAATCAGTTGAGAGAACTACAAATTTATAAATTAAATTTACAGTACAATTTAGATAAAAAGCTAGCATTCAATTATAAAAAATCAAGCCATAAATTCATATCTTCGTAATGGACATTTTTTTCAAGATGAAGTATTAGTAATAACAATGAAAAGAGGTTTGAGTTTTGCTCCGATAATGATATAATTACTGATGCACTATACACAAAATACAAAATATATTTTAAAATTATTTGAAATAGAAAAAGACTGGATTTAAAAATATGCATTTTAATTTCTTTTCTTTTCTCAGAATAAAAAAGTTAAAAGCCGGCAAAGTTGCTTCAACAGCTAATATTTGAATAAAAGAACCTTAAAAATACCAGGATATATAAATTGTATTGTTTTCTTTAGTAAAGAGTATATTTCAATAGTAAAATATATTCAAACAATGAATTCTTTTTCCATTTTTTCCAAAGGAAATTCCAAACTACATTCAGGCAAATTTAAAAAATAATAGTATTTACGTCTTTTCATAGTTGAAATAACTACCAAATATATTGTTATACTAATCAACATTCATTAATCATTTTTTCAGTAATTTTCTTCATATTATTACTTTTTTATTTGCCTCTTTGATTTCTGTTTATATTTTTTCTTATAAAAACACATAGTTTATAAGCCATTTATCTTTTCTTGAAAAATTACGCATTTTTTCAGACATTCTTTCGTAACCAAATGTCATTTCATTATTCTGCAGGTGAAGAATAGTTTAGAATTCTATAACTGATATTCTTGAAAAATAATCTTTGAATCATTTCAAATATACATCAGATAAATTCAAATGAATTCTGTTTAAATAAATCTATATTTTTCCCTTTATTTCATTGAGGGACGATAATTAATCAACTTACTGAACGATTAACGATAATTAATCAACTTACTGAAATTTTCCCGATTTTTTAAAATTTTAATTTATTAGGTTGTTTGGAAAGTAATTTCGTTTTTTCCTGACAAAGGATTTAATTGCATTTTTCGCACCCAATTTCATACTTAAACCGCAAAATATATTTTATTTTGCAAAAAAAATTTTAAACCGCAAATTTTATTTTTTAAGAGCTAATATAGCAAGGCTTGAGTATGAAAAAGTGCAGCTGATTCTTCGCAGTAGTCTTTGGATGGTACCCTTTTAAATATGGAGAGTAATAAACAGCATTTTCGTCATTTTTTTCTTTTTTGCTATAAAAGGTAAAAATGCTGTTCAAGCCAGAAATAAATTAGCCAATATGTGTGGAGAAGATGTGTTAACAGTACATCAGTACCAGAACTGATTTGCAAAATTTTTCCTGCAAATGAGGAGGCCAAAAACCACCTCGATAAGTTTTTTTTTTACAGCAAAGACCAAAACTTTTATGAGCGTGTAATCATGTTACTACCAAAAATATGGCAAAAGGTATTAGACCAGAATGGCAATTTTATAATTTAATAAATAATTTATTCATTAAACAAAAATTTCTTTTCATTTTGACAAAAAAAATATGAAATGACTTTCCGAACAACCCAATAATATAATAATAAGAATTAAAATTTGTAATACTTCAATTTACAAAGAAATAACGTATCTCCTTCAAATACAGTAATTTACTACAGAAAAAAGTCAAAAATGAATCAGAATAACAATCGAAGAAGAAGCATGGATAATACTTCAAATATTTGCTATTTATTTTTAAATTTCTCCCTTTTTTTATAATATTATGATGAAATTTGGATATTAAATATAAAAAGCATTGAACTTCACAAACTTTTGTAATTTAATGATTAGAAAAATTTCTATAAAAAGCAACAAACAAATTTTTTTCGATACTTCCATTGACATGTAATTGATATGTCACTTCGGATCGTTTGGATTTATAAAGAAACAAAGTCATTCAATAAAATATAGAAAATTGTTAAAGAAAAAGCTCAAAAATGAATTAGAATAACAATCAAAGAAGAAACATGAATAAGATTTCAAATATTTATTATTTATTTTGATTGCATTTCCACATTTAAAAAAAAATATTCTGATGGAATTTGGATATTAATTATAAAAAAATTCAACTTCGCAAACCTTTGTAGCTTCAATGATTAGAAAAGTTTCATTAAAAAACAACAAAAAAACTTATTTCGTTACTTTTATTGACATCTACCTGATATGTCACTTCCGATCATTCAAATTTACAATTTACAATTCTCTAAAGTAAATTCCTGTATCTCATTCAAATACAATAATTTACTATAGAGAAAAGTCAAAAATGATTTGCAATAACAATCGGAAAAAGAAGCACCAATGAAATTTCAAATATTTACTGTTTATTTTGATTGCATTTACACATTAAAAAATATTCTGATGAAATTTGAATATTAAATATTAAAAGCAATCAAATTCTCAAACCTTTGTAATTTTATCTATTTGAATGGATGTCATTTTTCTTTAAAAGAACTGTTTTTCTTGATTTTGATCCTTAAAGAAAGATCCCAGAAAAAATATTACTGACATTTTTAATGTTATCCTGAGGCACAGTGAATACATTTCTCTTTTCATTTTTTATTCGGCTAAATAAATGCTTTAAAAAGAATGGAAGACGGCAGATCCTTTTTTTATCCCTTTCATATATATTCATATATTTTTGAAACTCAAATGTTTTTCAGTGCAAAAATAAATAAATAAATATACTGCTCTAAGAATAAAATTTTTTACTGCTTATTTTTATTCCCTAGTGTCCTATAGGAAAAAATTCCGTAAAAAAAAGTATTCACGACCATATTGAAATTTTTTTTTCTTGCTTTAATTTTTTTTCTTTACTTATTGTTTGTAGCTTCAGGAATTTTATATACATATTTTTTATTTTTACCAATGAGTCAACAAGAAAATAACGATTTATTTTAGATCTGATTTAAACATTTTCTATTTCAATTGACCAAAAAAAAAGTTTGGTTATGAAATATTACATACAATAATAAATAAATCGTATGCTTTTTTATTCTTTTTGAATAATTTTTATTCTTTCTTTTACTTAACTATATATTTTATTTAGGTATTAAAACACTGATAATTTTTTATATATCATTAGATAAATAACTTTGAAATAATAAATAACATTGTAATAAAAATATCATTAGATAAATGACATTGAGTTAAATAAACAATATTAGATTAAATAAATAACATTAGATAAATAACATTGAATTAAATAAATAACATTGATTTATAGCATTTTCGAATTTCATTAAATTATATACAAATTTATTTCTTTTATTTCAAATATTTGTGTCATATGAAGCTTTCAGTTTATCAATATAATTATTTTTTGAAATATTTTAAGTAGTTTAAGAAAAAATTACAAGAATGTGAATTTACATTATCACTTATCTTTTTCTCATACTAAATATTCGCATCTCTTTTTTTAATTTTATAACAAGAAATTCAAGCAGTAAATTGAAAATAATTTAATCTCAGTATGAAAATTATTTAACTTCATCCTCAAGTATAAATTTTTACAAAATAAATAAATAAAATTCTTACAGGATGTGTGTTGTTTTGATTTATGGCATTTCATAAGCTCGCTGACTGTTATCTGTCAGCGATTTAAGCCGAGGGAGGGTCTCTTGTTCTTTAAGTATCGCCAATTAAGGCCAAGAGTATGACTTAGCTGCTTCATGCATCCCGCTCATTTAAGCCAGGGTGTCACGACCGTCCGTTTCACGGATTTGGTCCTAAATCAGACCTCCGACCCACTGGGGGACCACACTCCCCCATACTAGGAGGATGCGTTTCCCTTCAACCCCTCTTGGACTCTTTGATGCCAGGGCAGTTTACCGAAAAATTGTCGGTAAAGTCGACGGGCATCAAAGAAGAGCAGAGGGGTCGAAGGGCGGCACGTGGCTTGTCTGCAGACGGGGTATAGGCAGATTAAACTTCCATTTCCACAACCCCATTTTTACAGAGGGAACATTCACACACCTCATAGGTAGAACACAAAAGAATAATAATGCACAAATCGGGATGCCCAGATCACTGGGAAGACTCGATGTCCTAACGCCTACTCCTGCAGGATGTGGTTTTTTAATTGATTAGCCATTGTTTGTATAAGCAGATTTCATGCGAATTCAATTAAATTTAAACAATTTGTATTTATTTTTACAATATTTTGTTTTATTTTAAAGCTTTTATTCAATAAAGTTTTTATAGAGTAAAAATAAATTTTGTCAAGTATCTAATTTTTGAAACATCATAATTGGTACTTTCTTTACTGTAAGTTATTCGCCGAGGTTAAAAAGACTGGTTATCGAACACAATGGCTTATTTTTTTTTATTGCTATACCTTGTAATTAAGACTTTTCTCTTACCAAAATAATTTATCCTTTCAAGGAAACGGAAGTTCTGACCTATCATCCACAGAGATTAAAAAAAATAATGTATTTTTCAGCTAGAATTTATCTTTAATATTAAGTTTTTCAAAACACTAATTTTCATAAATATTCACCACCGTTAACATAATACATCAAAAATATTTACATAAAAATTTATATTTACATAAGAGATATTTACATAAAAATCTCAACATAAAAATCCTTTAAACAATATGGACAATGAAATGAATAAAAAAAACCTTTTTCATTTATACGTGTTTTTAGAAAAAAATTCAGTCGTGAATTCATGGAAAAAATGCATATATATGCATATTTTTTACCCATAATTTCGTTGCATCTGAATATTTTTCTTAGATTTTGGTTCATTTCATTCATCAGTGCATTCTATATCTTGATTACAAAGAAAAATATGATTATATGGACGTAGTCGGATACCTTAACACGTTCACAGCTACTATCCACGTCTGATATCCGGATCATCTATCTAATGAGGTGACCCCTTCTTTGCTATCTTTTAACTACAGTAGAGAAAGTGTCATCTAATAACATAGATGGTTTGGTACAATTACATATTATTTGTAACGCACGGGCGCGTCAGTGGCAACGAATGGGTTAATAACAGACACATTCAAAATAGATACAAACGATGAACAAAACATTCAAATCTGAAATGTGTAGAACAATTCTAGAGTATGGATAACGTTTTTAAAGGACTGACTGGAATGCTAATGTAATTTTATTAATAAATTTATTTTTATAGTTCATCGACATCCCATGATAATAATTTAACATAGGTTATTTAATTCAATATTTTTAAATAAATATAAATATCTATGTATTTGTTTCTATTGGAATTGATTATCTTTATAAATATTTTATATTTGATTAAAGTGGCATTTTATTAAATTGATAAATATCAGATGAAATGAAACGGAGTCATTATAAAAAAGTATAACAGGCTGATCAATTCTGAGTCTTTAGCGTTTTGATCTAGATATTATTATTTATTTTTCAATTTCTACTATTAGTTCACACTCTCTCTATGCATATATATTTATTGATATATCTTATTCAAATTTTCAATCATTAATAAAATACTTTTTATTTATCCGCCCGAGTTTAAGTACATGTTTTATAAACTAGTAGTGAATAAAATTGGATACATTTTTTTCAACTATTATTTCATTCATTAAATTTAATTCATTTTTAATACTTTAAAGCGTATTATTTTAGCAATTTGTAATGCAAATTGAATCAAGGGGCAGTAACTTAATAGATAAAATACAATGATTTCAGTATTTTTCGAAGGAAGTGAAGAATGCGAGTTCAATTCTTGCAAAAATCAATAATTTTTGATACATAACAATTTTTTGATAATTATTAAATAAAAATCAAGGAAAATAAAAATATTCTGTGTTGACCTAAATAGGAATTGAATTCAATTAAAAAAATATTACTTGTTTATATTTAAGATTATCTTAAGAATTACATTATATTATCTCTTTCAGAATTATAATTATCAATTTGTTCTTATCTTTTTTGTGCTTACAGGTGCTTATTTATTAATATCAAAGAATGCTGTTAGAACATTTAAAAGAATTTTTAATCAATTTTTATAAACTATTTTATGAATGATATAAGAAATTTAGTCATAAATATTTTTGAAACGATGCTTAGAATTATTTAATTAGTAAGTAAAATATTTATTATATATTTTGAATGAAATAAATATGGCAGGATATAATTAAAAATAGAGTTTTCCCAGTTGAAAGGTTCTAAAATCTATATGTATCCACAAGTTCTTAATTATAAGTCTTAACTGAATCATAAAAATATTTGGAATTCCTTAATTTAAGGCGAAGGAATATTTTAGGAATCTCTTAGTTTTTATGGGAGGTAATTAAATTTATAAGATGAGCTTTCAGAAAGGTGAGTATGGACCAGACACATAAAAGAAATAAAAAAAATTCACGAGAATTAACTGTGAAAATTGCCTCCACAAATTAAACTTTAAATCCTATACTTAAGTGATTTTATTAAGTGATAGGTTAATAGCTCACATTAAAATAAATTTATTACCTTTTTAAAAAAGATTACTCTTCTTAAATTTAATTTAATTCTCTTGTTGACTTTTAAAGCAAGACTTCCTTAAATGTTTGTTGACTTTTAAAGACTAATTTTTCAAAATTAAATCAAAAATAAATTTTAAAGGAGCTTTTAAAAGGTTATGACAATGGATATCTCTTTCAAAATATTTAAATAGTGATCAAACTAATTAAATAAGATCTCAATTACATTTTGATATTATTCATTAAATGATATCGAAAGACCAATAGTATTTGTTATAGTTAGTGATAGTATAGTGATAGTATTTGTTATAGTTAATTTTAAAAAACAGTAAAAAAAATAGTTTTAAAATAAAGGAAAAGTATTTGTTATAGTAATAGTTCAAATACATGTTTTTTAAACTAGATGACGATATTAATACAGTTTTTTCAACTATTAATTAATTCATTTTTATTTCTTTAAACAGAGGTTTTAGCAGTTTGTAATGCAATGTTTGTATTTTTTCAACTATTTATTAGTGATGGTTCACTAGTTTAAAAAAAACTAAACGCTTTGTTTTCAAATACATATTGCGAAAAAAAATTGCAACAAAATTATATAATGTAGACTTGTTTTTAAGAATAGTACTAAGTAATAAATAAAATAAAATAATTTCCCTAAGACTTGGGGAATTCTAAATAATGTCGGCTTCCTGGCTTAGGAGTATCTCATTTAATCTGTGATCTAGGCCTGATTCGGACATAGTTCCATCTGTGAGTTAAGTGTGAGATACCCGTTGTGAGAGAGGATTGAACAAGCGAATGCGTGAGTTTCATCTTCATTTGAGTTGGAAATCGGACTTCTGCCCTCGGTTGCTCAGCGGTCTTTACTCTAGAAACTACTTCAAACACTTTCCGTGATAACGCGACACGAAAACTTTAGTTCATAACATCAGTTCTAATAATAATAATGATTTTTTAATACATTTGTGCAATTTAAATCTTTCATCTTATGATATACGATAAAAACAATGTATGTCCGAATATTCCGAATCCCCATTAATAGTATATATTTTTCTACTCTGTATTAAAGCACCTCGCTCAAGAAACAGTTAGAAATCCAGACTAACTGTCTTACTTGTATAGTGGAGTGCATACGTGTAGGAGATGAACACACAATAATCAGTCTTTAATAAGACGATGTTTATTTAATTTGCTCTGTACAGATTATATTCATAACAGATAGACGTCATATTAATCTCGTGGCTAATCGTTCAATTTTAGAAGTATAAGACTGTTAATTCAGAAGAATGTGTATATTCTGGATGAATATCCAAATAATTTCTGAATAAAACTTATATTGAATTGAATTTTAATGAATTCCAAATCGCGATTGATGCGTTAATTCTGAAATAATTAATGAAAACAAATGGGAGTTGAACTATATAAAATGTAAATAATAGCGATTCAAATAATAGTATATTTTTAATGGCTTTTAATTTCATTTTAATTAAATTTTTATGAACAAGTTTTTGTGAAAGTAATTGTAGGAATCAACTGAGAAAAAACAACAACAAAAAAAAACAATTAAAAAAAATAAACATCAATTTTAAATGATAAATATCATAAAAATTAAATTACGGACTATTTTTGTAATAAATATATTCAGCAGGGGTATGCAAAGATTTTTATTGATTTAATGTTATTTTTATTGTAAAAGATTGTCTTGCAATTAAGTAAAATCAAAATAAATAGAACATTTCGGATTAAACTATAATACAAAAATAAATAAATAAAGTGAATTTTTTTGAAATATTGAATATAAAAATAATATAGTGCATCAACATTTTTTTTCATGCGGATTTTTTTTTCATTCATTTATCGTGAATACATATACCGTTTAACATAAGAAAAATATCTAAAAATGTAAATGAATGCAATAAGAATAATTAATCTTTAGGAAATGATTTTTTTCAATTAATTTTTTTCTTCTAAAATACGTTTTCTTTTTAAAATTTTTTCAAGTAAATTAACGCATAAAATATTCGTTAAATATATTACATTAATCGTAATTTTATATTGTTTCAAAATATGTTGAAATAATTATAATGTTATTTATGTTATCTATCTTATTTAATGCATTTAATTCTTCTTACTTTTATATTGTTGGTATTACGTAGTACAGTTTTAAGTCTGCCTTATTATAACAAAAATAAATCTAGTTTTTTTTCTTCTTTTTTTTAATTCTTTCAATACATCTTAAAATATTCTGGAGGTCGAGAATGAGGAACATTATGATCCGTGCTGTGGCAACAACTGGACGTGATATCCGGAGCATTTCTTTAATGATCACATTTAACACAATCCAAGCACGAAAAGAATATACATAAATGCATACTCACCTCTTATAGAACAACATCATATATCGTTATAATTATAATCGCAATGCACTATGGGATGTGCTCCAAGCACCGCCCTCTATTATCTATAAGAGAAGATGGAGTAATGCAAATGCTATACATTTTTTTTGGATATATATTAAGATTATGGCAGTTCTCATTCCATTTAAAGAAATATTAGAGGTATTTTCATTGAAAATTTCATTTGATAGCTTACTGAAGTAACAATAAATCAGCTAAATATATATTTTTTCAAAATGGAATAATTTTAATTTATTGAAACAATTCTCCAACTAAATGACCCAAGTTAATAAGTAACATTTAAACTTGGATTAAACCATTAAATTTAAAATTATTTGTGATTTCATTCTATAATGAAAAAAAAATTGTAATAGCCCCGTTTGGTGACTGATTTGTCCGAGGATATTATTGAAATTTTGGGTTGCTAAACAATTAAAGTTCAATGTATTCATAAAAATGTCGTATGTTGTAAAACTAGATTATGGAAACTGAACGAAAATGCATAAATATTATATAAGTTACAATGGAGACAATTAAAAAAAATATTATGAAAAAAAGGGAAATGAAAAACCTATTTCGGGATACATGTACAGAATAACCAATAGAAAAACCAATATTAAATTTAACATCACAAAACATGTAATTGAATATTTCCTTGGATGAGTCTGAATCTAAATATAACAATAAAAATATTGTTACGGATTATTATTAAATAAGATTAAAAATGTTATAAAAATAAATAAATAAAATTGCATTGAAAAATAGAGAAATCATTCAATAGATTTTTTAAATTTAAAATAATGCAAAAACCATTTTTAAAATAATATTTTTGGAATGTATGGTCAGCAAATTTCTATGTTAATACATGTGGATTACGCACCTGACGGTTAAACCTATTTTCAAGCTGGATTAAACGTTATGCTGTACGCTTATTTCTTAATATTTATTAAATAGTGCTCCCTCTGAAAAAATGGAGATAAAGACGAAGGCAAGGATAACCTACTCAAGAGCATTTCCCTTAATATTTTAAGCTTTAGTTATTAAAGAAAAGCTGAGTTAATTGCAGCTATAAAAATGTTCAAGAAACAATTTGAGATGTTGAAATAGTACTTTGCCTTCATCTGGTAGTTGCCATTTGGCAATAAATAATGAGATGTTTATGTATGTGTTGCCATTTGGCAACACATACATAAACATGTATGTGTGTAAGTGTATGTGAGATGTATGTGTTGCCATTTGGCAATAAATAATAAGAGGAACATTTAATATATGTATACATTGAAAAGCTTTGAATATTTTACGCAGCAGTTTTAGTATAGCTGAGGGCAGTGGTAGCCTGGTTGGTAGGGCGTCAGTCTCGTAACCGAAAGGTAACGAGTTCTCTGCCAAAGAACGACTTGCTGGCTAATGGCAGTTGGGGCACTTTCAATAGGTCGTGACGGCAAAGTCCTCCAAGTTCCCATCACGAATGATAAATCTGAATCAAGGATTAGTCCGTCTCAAAGTGGATCTAAATTCTAACTTTTAGATGGATTGATGAGTGTAAGAATGTGTTCGACCTCCTCCTAAAACGGGTTGTGTCGTGTGTGTGTTCGAGCAAAGTCGTCCTTTCACCTTAACGGTGCTCATTAACAACGAAAGGTGCAGACTTCTGCCTTCATTCGAAAGTGTTCCGCTAATACGGGTTTGGTATGACCAAGTGGCATTAGAGCCACCAGTATAGCTGATAATATTTTATATAGCAGTTTTACTATAGCTTAGAATATTTTATTTTAAAAATATAGATTAATTTTTGTATATTTCTTTACTCCCTTTTCTTCTTTTATTGCCACTTTCGTCAGTTATACGAATGTAAGCTTTCTATTTTTTAAATAAGTGATTTTTCATAAAAGTCTGTTTTTCTCTTTTATAATATTATTAACATTCTTTAAAACGCGATGAAATTTAATAAAAAGGTATCCATAATATTTTGATTATGGTAACGTTTTGGTTAATACTATGGTTGTTTTTATGTTATATTATAATCCAAAATGTTACATTTGAGTAATATTTTGATATCATGATTATTTGTTTCTGTCTCATATTTTTCACAACTTTTTTTAAGATAAACAGGAATTTGATTACCAAAGCGCTGTAACAGCAGATTATTTTTTGAAATTATATAAGTTCGAAACTCCTTTTGATGGTCTCTCTCACATATTTTCTTCTTTCCTGCTTGGCACGTTGCCCACTACTCGTCACGGATTTTAAAAGAATTCTTAATTGCAGATAAAAATTGGAATATTTAATTAAATCATAACGAAAATAAATCGAAAGTTTGCTGTTAAAGGGATGTTTGTTTGTAGTTTAAGGTCATGTTGAAAAAAAAATGCAAAAAAACCCGTTTGAGTATTCTAAATTTTAAATTATGTTTCCTTCTGACCAATCTTATTAATGTTTCTATGTATTATGGCCTTATTTCACGCACAAATATATTTTCCAGATGATGTGTCACATACTAGAATGTTGGAGGTTTCTTGCAAACCAAAAGGTAGTCTGTCTTCCTATATGAAAAATATTTCACTATAACAACTCAGTTTACTAGCCAATTACACACGCGCCCCTCCACATATT
>JAPMOQ010015762.1:484838-510026 GCA_026543055.1 Argiope trifasciata | reverse complement strand
TAGGTAACATATTTAATTGATTAAAGTTTCAAGATCACAGGTAGAGCCATTGGCGAGAAGAGCCATTTCAAATGTGAAATGTTGGTACATTAGTAACCGGTGTAACCGCCAGAATTTTGAATGCAAGCATGCAAACGTGCATGCAGTGTGTCGTACAGGTGTCGGATATCAGTTTGTGGGATGGAGTTCCTTGCCTGTTGCACTTGGGCGGTAAATGCAGGGGCGGTTTATGCTGGTTGTGAATGACGCTGGAGTTATCGTCCAATGATGTCCTATACGTGCTCGATTGGAGAAAGATTTGGTGATCTAGCAGGCCAAGGCAACATGTCGACACTCTGTAGAGAATGTTGGGTTACAACAGCAATATGAGGGCGAGCGTTATCCTGTTAGAAAACACCCCCTTGAATGCTGTTCATGAATGGCAGCATAACAGGTTGTATCACTAAACTGACGTACAAATTTGCAGTGAGGCTGCGTGGCATAACCACGACAGTGCTCCTGCTGTCATACGAAATTGCTCCCCAAACCATAACTCCAGGAGTAGGCTCTGTGTGTCAAGGCCGCAGACAGGTCACTAGCAGGCGTTCACCTGGCCTCCTTCTAACCAACAAACAGCTATCACTGCGACCAAGGCAGGACCGGCTTTCATCAGAAAACACAACAGATCTCCACTCCGTCCTCCAATGATCTCTAGCTCGACACCTCTCATGTCGCAAACGGCAGTGGTTTGGAGTCAGTGGAATGCACTGTACAGGACGTCTGACTCGGAGCTGTCTTTGAAGTAACCGATTTGTAACACTTCTTTGTGTCACTGTGGTGCCAACTGCATCTCGAATTTCAGTTGCAGATGCAGTACGATTAGCGACAGCCATAGTCTGAATACGACGGTCTTCCCTCTCAGTAGTACCAAGTGGCCGCCCAGAACCTGGTCTTCTTGAGGCAGTACTTTCCCTTGACCCCTGGCGCCAATACTCATGCACAGTGGATACATTCCTGCCAAGTCTTTCATCAATATCGCGGAAAGAAAACCCACCTTCTCGTAGCCCTAAAACATGACCTCGTTCAAACTCAGTGAGCTGTTGATAATGGCTTCTTCGTCTTCTCCGAGGCATCCTTGACTAACATTAACCCACTACGTCAAATCTCAACTGTAAATAACGATCACGAACCTTACAGCGCTTATTTAAAGCAAACCTCATTTGCATGTTCATAGTGTCGCTACTAGCGCCACACTTACGCGCGTAGCTCGAAATTGGAATCGACGTCATCTTTCAGATGTATAAACTCGTCTACCAAATTTCGTTTATCTAGCACAGCTCCTTCCGAGAGTTGGGATTTTTTTTCCATCAGTGTATATATATATACAGAGAGAGAGGGGGGGGGATTTCTTGAAGTACTTCAATTAAAAATGTTGTAATACACTTTAAACTTTGAAGAATGCTACAATGGAATTCCTCGTTTATTTAACACGACTAAAACGAATTATATCTAGATGAATTAAAAATGCATAAATGCCTTGAAAAAAATTGCAAAGTCACTAATATATTAATCTCTATTAACTATATGTATTTAAACATTCATCATAATTATATTTATTACTGTTTCTGTACAAAAGTGGCCACAATCTGAGAAATATGGATTACATTTTTAAGAAATGACAATCGATGTATTTTATTCATAGAAATTTTGAGTGTTCACGTGGTCGAGTCACCATACAAAACGTTCAAATGTATTTTTTAGCAAGTTGAAAAGTAATTTATTCATCATCTTCTTAGAAATTGGAAGTGAATATTTTAATACTTTTACATTTATAGCTTCTTCTGCTGTCTCATATTTAAAGATAAGAAGTTTCCTGTATAGTGAATGGTTCTTGCCAATTTGGAACAGAAATTTTGAAGGTAGGTGAAAAGGATTTGTACTACAGCCCATAGGAGTCAAAGATGATTCTCTCCAATGTTGCCGCCACGGCGATAATGAAATGATATGCTTTCCAAGAAAAAGGTTTGTTCTGTCGCCAATGATGAGCCTAATTATTCAACTTTAGTTCTCGACAATGTTGACTGTTAAATTTACAAACGGATAAACGGACATTACATTACGGATCATACGGATAAAATCAGTATTTGTCAGGTAAGTGGAAATAGCAAAGATATGGTTTCGGGATGTAAGTGAGCTGCCAGATTTAGAGATTAATTGACGTAAAGAGAAGAAAATGCAATAGAACTTGGTGAAGACGTGATGGATATTTAGATGGAGCACCTGGCTTATAAAATTCTACATCTCCTAGACCTGATAGTTAATTTTTTATACCTAATTGAAAATGCTCTAATCCTGGGTATATACAGGACGTGGTATAGCAAATCAAGCTAAAGGGGTGAAATAACAAAGAAACTAAGCAGGTTTGAAAGTTACGAAGAAATTACAAATAATGCACTAATAACTATAAAAAGATTTATTTCATTAATTCTGTCACGATTTGTCCAGAGTTGTGGTCTCTGATGGCATTTCATAATCTATAATGGCGTAAATATGTAGTTCTAGATGCACTCGAAGATTGAAGATACCTAGTTTAATGTCCGCCTATAATGACAATCCATGCCACTAGATTCGCCATTAGGCTAGAGCTTATTCTCAGGAGTCTGTGTGTGGGATGTTTACTTTATGGTTATAGGATTGTAGCAATCATGAGTTGGTTGCTTGAATTACTTAAAGAAACCATGTGTAAGTTGAAGATTATTGTCCATTTCTTCTTTTATTCTGTGGGAAATTTAGAGGTAGAACACCTGCTCAGTTGTCCATGATTCAAAAATACGAAATTCTTTTTCAAAAAAATTTTTTTTTTAGTTTTAAAATCATAAATTTTAAAAGGTTCTGTCTAGAAGCATGTGGATTATATTATAAAATATTCATATACAAAATGATTAAGACCAAATTCTATTTATTTTATAATTAATATCTATACTTGAGTCTTTGATTTAGTAGCCTATGTATATATCCTATTAGACGAAATTGTTTGAAAATTCTTTTATTGGTCTTAGTTTTTGATCACGATATATAGTTAATCATTTATATCTTATTTAATAATGAAATATGGTTAAGATCTAATTTATTTTTTATTTCAGTTTCCAAATAATCTTATATTTTCAAATCATCCATAATATGATTTATGTAGTTCTATTACATCAATTGTGTTTGTGAAATCTAAGCACAAAAAGTACCTTTCTTAAAGATTATATTTCAGATTTCTATACTTTTTTCTTTATTTATAATTATTATAAATAAATTCATTTCATCGTTTTCCTTTCTTACAAATATAATTAAATTAATAAATTTTCTAAGATGTTCTGTTACAAATTGATTTATTTCATACCATATGCTTTTGCTAAGGAGACTGTATGTTGGAATTTAATTTTACACATTTATTGAATTTTAATATAATCATAATTTTATTATTTATTGATATTCAGATAAATTTTTTTGTCATTTCGTTTTTGTTTCTTAATAATATTTTCATTATTTTGCTTTCTTAATTTTGAATAAATAATAGAAATAAATTATATTATCTGAAAAATACACTATACATAAATTGAAAAAATAGAAATAAAATGCAAATAATATTTTCGTTAGTTCGCGTTCTTAATTTTGTATAGACAATATAACTAAATTATATTAACAGAAAAATACTTTATACATAAATTGAAAATATAGGTATACAAAATACATATTTTCAGCATATTTTTTTTAATGAAGGAAGAAAAATTTAATTTCCCGTTTGTGATAAAAACTGATAGTTAATTCGGTAATTCTTTGGAGGATTGTTACAGATAGAAAAAGATTATAAAGATGAACAAAATCTACAAATTTTTTGTGTGTGATTACAATGTAATACAATCTTTTAATTTATTTTCCTGAAAGCTAATTAATTTTTCATTTTTGAGAAAATTTAAAAACAGATTTTTTTGATAATTTTTTAAATTAATGTCTCAAACAATGAAATAGTTTCTAGGATAATTTTTAAAGAATGATTCTATTACAAAATGTTTAAAAATATATACAGTTTTGAAAAGAAAAGAAACTAATGATTAATTTATCCTGTTATTATGAGTAAAGGTCTCTTAATTTGTTGTACATTTTCCCGAACAAAATAAGAACGCATACATGAGCTCAATTTAAAGACAGATGATTTGAAAGGCGTTTATTAACTAATTCTTTATTCATTCGTTGCCAATTTTAAATAAATTAAGAATTAAATTAAGAAAAATTTTCTGCATTTTATATATATTTTAATAATAATGAAGAATTGTGACATTAAAAAATTATGCTTTTATACGACAATAGGCAAAAATCATTTTGAATCGGTTTGAATAAATAACTGTACTATTTCACCAGTGATAATTAATAAAAATATGATAAAATCTGTGGTTTACGTAATAAAGCTCTAATTCGAATTCCTATGATAATTGACGCAATTGCACAGGATAAAATTTATTAACCTTCGAGAGGGCGCGGCAGTCATATCAACATGAATGGTGATGCGTATTTCCCACATACGCTATTGCAAATCTTCAAAAGTGTAACTAATAAAATTATATTGTAAAAAGCTTAGGATTAATAACTACAATTACTTTAAACAATTTTTTAGTTAACAAGAAGCAGAAACAATATAAGCATATATTGCAATAACAATATAAAATGACCACGGGTCAACTGAATTGATTTAAAAATAATATAAATGAAATTGCCAATATTTTGACTGAACAATTTGCATATAAAATATAGAGGTGCAAAAAATCATACAGAATTTATGAGTAAAAAGGAGAAAGTAATTGACATTTAGATATGAAAAGGAAGAAAATGGTTTCATTGTTATTTCATTGCAGCTTTGCAATTTGAGCAAATGTATTTAGTTTGCTCCAAACCTATAAATTTTTGGCAAATCTCACAACAGAACAATTTCCAGAACTTCGTGATTCTAGTTCACTTTTCTTTTTGGCAGGATTTGCATCTTTTTTTCCCTGTCATCACATCTTCCACTTCCTTGTTCTGCTTTTCTCTTTAGCACCTTTAATTTAAGCTCACTTTGTAGAGATGTGGGTGCTTTTTTTCAATATTTTCTCTCGTAAGTGTATTTGGCAGCTGTCATAGGTCTAAAACAACTCAGATTTATTTGTAAAATCATACAAAATCATAAGTAACAAAAATTTCCATGAGCGGTCGCGCGAATCTCTAAAATACAAATATCTGATTGGCAAAGACCTATTAACGCCACAAACTTTCAACGATAACTGAAAGTAGGTGAAAGAGAGGGGGGACAAATACTCGATGATAGGCGTTCCCAGTGCCAACATATCTAAAGATATAAAGTGAAATCCATCTTCAGTGTATCTATCACATACACTCGGCCGCTGGAAGATTAATACCAACCATTGTATCCAATTTTATATGGAATAATTCTTCGAATTATTAATGATAGAACAACCTAGAATAATTTATAAAATTTTATAAATATTTTCCTAAATAAACTTTAAACAAAAGTAAATTTGTATTGCTATAAAAAATAATACATTTTTAATTCATTGATAATTAATATAAAAAAATGCACAATATACATTTAAAAAAAATTCAAAACATTGCGAAATTTTGATTTTAACAACCAATAATTTATAATTTGCTTTAGTAGAAATTGCTAATAACACAACAAGAAAAGCTTATCAATTAAAATAGTATTTAATCGATGTAATGACACCTTTAAGCATTTTTCTTGTTTTTTTTAAAGTTTATTCATAATCTTTTTATTCTAGAGAAATCGAAATATTTAGTTAAGAAGAGTGTTTGTTGTCAATAGAAATTGTCAATAATAGTACGAAAAACGTTCGTCAGCCAAAATTCTATTTATATCATAAGTAATGATACATTTAAGCATTTTTTTATATATTTAGTTATCAGTCCAGTGTTATTTGAAAAATTTATTTTTCAAATTATTTTTATCCTAGAGGAATCGAAAGTTTTAATTAAAAAAGAATATTTCTTCTCCATTTTATTCTAAATTAATGTTTTCTACTTATGAATAGATTCTTCAATCGAATTTTCTGAAAATATACGAAACTGATAAAAGGCATTACAAGTTTGAAAAATTTTATGTTTCTTCGAGAATAAGCTCTCCAAAGTAATATTTTTTTTCCCATTTAAAGCTATATTTTTTTAGTATAAATGTGGTTGAGAATTTTCCCGCTATTGTGTCATTCATTCTGACTCAAAAGTCTGCAATAATTAAGTAGCCCCAGAAATTTATTGTAAAATTGCTCCGAAAGCGAAGGATTTCATTACCTTTTTATGTGCTGTCAAAGTGCTTTCTCATAGCTTTTAAATTTAAACTGCTAATTTCTTTTTTATTATTTCGGGAGAAGTACCAGGTTCTTATTTTAATCCGTCAAGGTCACATTCCAAATGTTAAGATTGTTCTCATCGGTGCAATTGACTGTTTTCAGCTGTTGTTTAGTGGAAGCTTTAGAAGCCAGATAAAATCATCGAAGAGCGATAACTTTTAGTCTTGTGGTCATGTTATTCGAGCCTTAAGGTCCCGAGTTCCGGCCTAGCTTTCGCCAAATAGCAATACCGCCATTGGCGACCAACTGGTTGGTGGTTGTATTTAATTTCACATAAATGGTTTAAATATATTTTCATGCTTAAGATTCCTCCAAATTATCAAACTTTAATGTAATTTCGCATTAATTACACTACACATAGTATGTTTTTTGAATACTTTTGTAGTGGAGATTAGTCCCTTAATATCATAGAACTTAAAAATATTTACATTTTGAGGTAACATCAAAGTTATATTAGAGCCATGGTAATTTCGGAATTTATGAGCTGCTCATGTCGTGTCCGAGTTTCCAAGGAAAGGGGGTGCAGTAGCTTCTGAGGATAAAGACCGCTGAGCAACCAGAGGGTAGATGTCTGACTTTTAGCTCATACGAAGATAACGCACAGATTCGCTTGCACAACCCCTTTTAACAGGAGGGACACATTCATACATCTCACAGATAGAACACAGAACAACCAAACCGGACTCGAACATGGGACTCCCAGATCAAGGGGAAGACACTCTACCCTTATGGTAGAAAATTTATGAGTTGAAAACACCAAGTGCATGCCTTTATTAGAGGATGTGGGGCATTTTATTAAGTGAGATTTTTTTGTATGGGTCTCGTATAAAAATTCAAATTTTGTATTTTTTAAAGGTCATTCCCATGAGAAATTTTATTGTTTCCATAGCATTTTGCCCTTTTTTACGCAACTTGATATTTATAGTATATATCTATGGTCAATATTTAAGTAATAAAAGTTGCCTTCAAGGGTTTTAAGACACCTGTATATTTTTAACATTAATACGGTATCCTAAGAAGGACATAAAGAGTAACTGAATAAAAACATCACTCCATATCTAACATATTTTTCTGCAGAGCAAGGTTCGATAATCATAAAAAATGTCTCTTCACTGAACTTTTGAAATGATGCAAAAAAAAAAAAATCAAAAGAAATTAGAAAGTATATCTATTTTCCCCCCTTTCCACGTAGGGAACGGGGAAAAATATTCATCCCTTAAATGGGTTTTATGAGAGTAAAAAGCAAAAAAAAAATATTCACTTGTTTTTCTTAGTAAAATAAAGTCGCATACTCAATATCTGCAAAAGAAAGTAAATAATTTCCCTGCCAAGGAAAACAAAACTTAATCTGATTTCCTTCATTTCCTTTTTTCTCTAGCTTCAGAAAAAAAAGAAATTAGTGATATCACTGAATCAGAATTCTAATAAAATTAGGCGTGATAAATTTTAGGGAGATATCAAATGTTTTGGACTTCACATCGCTTGATAATAATTTTAAATTATATAAGATTTACCACATAATATGTCCTTTACTAACATATTTAAATTATTTAATCATATTTTTTAAAATTTTAAATACCTCTTAGCCATCACATGTTTAATAATACAAGGTTTTTTAAATTTTTTATCCGTAATGATGTTTTGCCGAAAGATACGATGCTCAATTCAATACATCAATCTCTAAACTTACAACCACATGAATGTCAGATTCTGACACCACACACACATGAATCATATCTAAATTATAGAAAAAATAGTATATAGTAAGAAAGAAGGTTTTAAAAAATATAAATTATTTGATCATACAAAGAGTATATGCAGTCCTCAATAATATAAAATAAATTAAAAATGAAATCTTACAGCACAAATTTCAAGTTATAATGAGAGAACATTAATATTTCTAAGTCATTATTTGTCTTCATTATTTTAAGTCATTATTTGTCTTCATTTTTAAGTCATTAATTGTCTTAATCAATTACTTAGTAAACAGTTTAAACTGGTTTGAAACAGGATGCCTCAAAAGCGATAAATCGCTAATTACTTGCCTACGCATTTTAAAACTACAATGAAAACTAGGAGGCCTCTTTATTTTCCTTATTTATAACAACATTTCAAAAATGGTGTTCATAGAAAATAAGCAAGTTGATAGAAAATATAAAAAAGTTCAAATAAAAAATAAAAAATCTCAAAGGAATTAATTAACATAGTTAATTAGTATTTCTCAAATATTACACAGGATATCCACTAAAGTCAATTTAACCTTCATTAACGTGAGAAAAACGATAGCTATTGAAACAAACTTGGTTTCTAGACATATCAAAGTGTTATTTTTCTCCTCAATAGACTGGTTGAAAAGTATTTCTAAGAAATTTGAAATGTTAATTAAATTTTTTAATGTCTTTAAAACATTAATTACATTTAAAATATCAATTAAGTTAAAGGAATAAAACAAATACAACAACATTTAATTCTTTACGTTTTCATCAAATTAGAAGTTGAATTAATTTTTTATATACTTATTTATGCTCTTAATATCTAATTAACTATTATGTTCAATTTTAAATTCCTTCTTTTACTTTAAATTTCCACTTTTTTTCATTTTATAATTTTCTTTTGTTAATTTCTCTTAAGCATTTACATAAAAATTTCATTCTTTCCTGCAAAATTAAATAAAGATTATTTTTTTCGGCAATAAAAAGAAAATTTGAGAAATCACCAACACTGCAAAAAATAACTTAATGTGGAATACTAAATGAATCTTTTATAAAAAGTAGGAGTATTAAATTGGATTAAGTTGAAATCAAGAGTTCCTTTTTTTATTAACAAATTAATTAGGTTGAAATCAATAGCTGCTTTTTTGTTAAAAAATAATTTATAATTTCTCTGACTTTTCTTGCTTTCATTTTTTACCTTAAGATAAATCAGAACCTTAACTTTTAACCTTAAGATAACCTTAAGTTATTTCTTAAGTGGCATTTGCTGTGTTTTTTGAATTTTGTTTTTCGGAAATTTGTGTAATGAGGATAACAAGTTGAAAAAAAAAAAGAAATTTTGTAGCATTATAAGACAGTTTCTTCTATTCAGAGAAAAAAAATGTTTTTCTAAAATATATCAATTCATTTAAATATCTGAAAAAATGCATTTCTTAAATTATGTCAAATTAAAATAATTATGTTTCACAAAATTTGAATTTTTGAACTTAATTTTTGGAATTTATTATGAATGTAAATCTATTTAAAATTGAAGAAACAGGAAAGAAATATTAACAAAAAAGAAATAGAATAAAATATCGAAGGAAAATAATTTCTTGGAATTTAAAGAAAGAGAAGCGAAAATACCTTTTTCTTTGAAATCCATATTTTTATCTCTCGAAAAATTTGATTTCCTGAAAAAATTTATATCTCTGGAAAAGGACAATATAATCACATGGATTTTCAAAAAAGACCTACCAACACGATACAGAAAAGCTTTTAATGAGAAATTTTAAAACAATACTAATTTAGAAATATGCATTTTGAGAATAAACAAACAATTTATTCATTAAAAAACAATTTCTGGTAAAATTTGATACAACACAAAGAATCCAAATCGAATAAATATTACGATTCAAAATATTGTTATGGATTTACTACTTCAGTTGGTGGGAGCTCTTTTACGACTTGTTGGTAGATGTAGAAACGAACAACCTTTAGTAGTTTAGAAAACAACGACGACGTTTATTAAGGTATCCAGCAACGTTTTTTTTTTTTTTTTTTTTTTTCTTTTAAACTTGGAATTTTTAAAAACAGTTTAAAATTATGGTTCTGAGATGCATTGTCAATCATAATACATAATACATTAAATGCAATAAAATTATTAGAAAATATAACATATTTTGAAAAATAAGAAAATTTGTAATATATTTTAAGAAAAAGTAACCAAAACCGCTAACAATCAACACAAAATTGTAATTTAGCAATCCTATTTTTCTTTATTTTTCTTTGTACACAAGTTACAGAGTATAATAATAAATGAAATGAAAGCCAAAATCTACAAAAAAAAAAAAAAAAAAAAAAAAAAAGATGAAAAGGAGTTACGGGTAAAAATATACGTATAGAGGAATTTTTTCCATCAATTAACAACTTAATTTTTCTTAAAACACCTATAAATGAAAAAAATTTCAACCAACAATAATACTTCATTTCATTGCCCTTATTATTTAAAACACGCGCTGAAAATTTTATATAAATACCTCTATTAGTTTTTCAGATATATTAACGGTGGATAATTTTTATGAAAATTAAAGTTTGACAGAAATTGAAATTAAAGACAAATTTCAGCTGAAAAAATATGTGACCCTGAATGATAGTTCGGGCCTTCATTTTTCTGAAAAATGTGAAAAATTTTGGAAAAAGAAAATCTAAACTACAAAAATAACAATCACAAAAACTATTCCCCAAAGTGGTCGTTAACCAGCGTTTTTATAGTAGTCAGATACCTTAACACGAAGAGAATACACAGCAGATAGAATACGATAGACCATAATCCAAAAGTAATATTCTACCCAGAACTCAAAAGGGTCAAACAAAATTCAACAGGAGAGGGAATCTTTGTAGATGCACTCTACGCTCAGGTAAATCTACACACGCCACTACACAACTGGCTACTTCTCAGAGGACTCGATGTTAGTTCAATTAACAAAAGGACTCAGCACACAACTCTGTTCTACATAGAAGTTTCTTCGCCGTTCTATATAGTAGTTACTTCGTCGTTCTATCTAGTAGTTACTTCGTCGTTCTATATAGTAGTTACTTCGTCGTTCTATACAAAAGTTACTTCGCCGTTTTATCCTCTGGCCGCCTGGTTACTTATCTACTACTCTTAGAACTCAATTCATTCCGTCTTGATATTGCCAGCCTTTTATAGTTCCCGGGAGAAGAGCAGGGAAGGTTTTCTGACCAATCAGGCTTTTCTTGGCTCCTATTGGCTGAATCGCTAAAATTCTTGAAGTCTCTAGTAATTTCTAACTTATCGCCAAATGGTCCCTAGTTCTGAGATCACTGATAGTGCACCTGATCACCATTCACGGAGGTGGTACTAAAATGGTCTTTTTTATGATGGAGCAATTCATGCTGGGAAGCAAAATGTACAGATTTGTAACAATATTAATATTAAAGGTGAAATTTCTTCAAACTGACAATATTCAAGTTTCATATTTAAATAGGTACATTACAGAGTTTAAAATCTTGCCATGATCATATTTTAAACATAAGTAAAATATTTTTTTCTATATAGCAGAAAAACATTTCTGTTTATATAAAAAACTTGATTTTGTGAAATATGTTTGTTTATCGGCACTTATAAATAAGGTCTAGGTCAATTAAAAAGTTTATTTTAATAAATGAAATTAGGCTTTATATTAACAGAAATATAGATTCGTCTATCAAATTTTGAGACTATAATTGAAAGAATGGCAATTTATCAATTTTTGCATGCGAGTACAATAAATTGTTTACAAAGGCTGGTGCCAGCTCACATATAATCTTCGTCCTCTGACAGACGGCTCAAAATTACCAGGGCCGATCCAAAATAGCCATAGTGTTGCTTTTAAAAATGGCACGTTAATATAGCTAAATTAATCTAAACATTTACTCAATGAAATTTGGTCTAATGTTTACAGAAATATAGATCTGTCTATCGAATTCTGATCTATAATTGAAGGATTGTGTTCTTATTAACAGTTTTTGCACGCTAGCATAAGAAATCGTTGGGAGAGGTTAGTACCAGCTCATGTGTCGTCCTCGTCATCATATCCTCCTTTCAAAATTACAAGATCCTTCCCAAAATAGTCATATTGTTATCTTAAAAAAGCGATGTTAATTTAGCTAAGACGAACCAAAGAATTAATCACAATTATTATTATGAACTTTACAGCCCAACTTTTAAATTAATATGATCGGTATGTGCAAATATGTGTGTATCGGTAAGTGCGATATGTGCAAATAATTGGAAAACGATATGTAGAAGAGAAGACAGTATATTTTACTTTCTCTGTTTCTACAATTTATCAATACCATTGATAAAAGTCTGAATGTAGATAATTATTTAAATGAAATTCGTTTTGCTGCATACATCATAATCATTCTGTTAAAATTTCAATACAAATTGCAATGGGAACGCTAAATCATTTACTTGTTTTCAACTTAATAAACGCTGAAGTAATGCGATATTATGTTATTTGAAGAAAAAATAATTGCAATTTGTTTGGTAAATTTCTGAAACTCAAAGATTCAAATTGATCAAAAGGAAGGAAAATAATCTGAAATAATAAACCTTCAAGAGTCCTTTTATCTTGATTACCTTTTTATATTTTAAAGTTTTGAATTTCAGACATTTTTAACTATCTCCTTTTTCACAATCCATTCCCTCTAATTTTCCGTTGCTACAATCTGATGCCAAACTGTTTTTTTAAACAAAATTTGATAATGAAATCCATATTTTGCATATTCTTCCATTTATTATTGATGGTGTTTCATATTACCTTCAAATCTGTCTGGATTGATTCCTTAATGTATATCTTAAGGAAACCAGTTTAAAAAAACACGATTGTATTACTCTAATTACCCCTAAAACTTTATAAAATAACAAAATAATTTTAAAACCAAAAAATAGATAACAGATATGAAGGAAATTAAATGTGAGAAAATAATGAAGATCCAAAAACGAAAAAAATCGTAACAGAATACTTCTGATACAACCAGTACATTTATTTACATACATTCCGCTCTTCCCGTGGTACCATTATAATACAAAATACTATAAGTACAAAAAAACGTATTTGAAAATATAATATATTTTAAGAAACAGGAAAATGTGTAGCAAATTTTGAAGAAATGAAACCAAAACGTTTAATACTCTATACAAAATTGTAATGCAGTAATCCAATTTTTCTTTGTGCACAAGTTATAAAATGTGACGATGAACGAAATAAACTAAAATCTAAGAATAACCTTTAAGAAGTTACGAAGGAAATTATACGCCTATGTGCATAGTTTTCATCAATTCACTCTTTACTTTTTCTAAAAACACCTATAAATAAAAAAGTATTTCACCAATAAAGCTTTTGGTTCATTTCATCTCCCATATTATCTAAAACACATGCTGGAATTTTTATGTAAATACCTCTATAAGTTTTTGGGATATCCAATTAACGGTTGAGAATTTTTATGAAAATGAATGTTTTGAGAAATTGAAGACACATTTTAACTGAAAAATATGTTTTGATTGAAATTCCCTGGATGATAGGTCAGGCCATCCTTTTCCTAGAAAAGAGAACCTGTTTTGGAAGCAGGAAAGTCTGAACTACTAGATATAATAATAATAAAATAACCAATGCGGTCAACAACCCGTGCTTTAAACTTAGTCGGATACCTTAATTTTTTTATTCTATTGCATATAAAATGAATAAAGTAGTGATAATATAAATGTCAGCCTAAAGTTATTTTTGCAATACACTAGTCGATGAAAAAAATAATTGAAAATTAATTCTTGCGAAGCTCATTTCACGAAACAAACCAAAAACATAATATTGAATATCCCAATAACTAACTATACTAATTAACTTCATTAGAATGTTTGGAAATAGTTTGTAACTATTTATGAGACATCTTGTGAAATTTCCTTCTCGTACATTATTTTTACTTTTTATTTTGTTCAACAATAATGTTCAATGATTTTTTTAATAAAAAGTGTAAATTTAGAATACCATTATCGTCCAACGTCTAGTAAGAATTTTCTTGATTCATGATACAGAAAAAGTAAGAATTATTTTAGGCTTACTAGGAGGCAACCAAATAGGAATACATAAATCTCTCAGACACCAAAAAACAATACAGAGAGTTATTACTCCTTCCAAAATAAAATATACATCTTAGTACTTTGGAATTAATTACCACAGACTGAATTTTTTTCCGTCTGAAACTGGGATTCAGAAACCCTGAACCATTTTCTTAATTAACATAAAGTTTCTACTTGATATTCAAATTTAAAGCAATTCACGTGTTAAAAAAGAATAAATTAACATCAAAGAACACTATTCGTTAATTTATAGAAGATCATGACTTTATGGTGCTATATTAAAAATTTCGTTTCCTAATACTTGAGTCTAAGTATTAACTAGGATTGATAATTCTTTAATTATTTCATTTATTTCAGAGAAGGAATGCATCAATTCGTAATATACTTGCTTCGTTTGAAAAAAATCTACATAATTATTTTGTTACTGATTATTAATATTTAAGTCATTTGTTGTCCTAAAGTCTAAAGTCAAGAGACATCACTGTTAGTATCCCTATATATATATATATATATATATATATATATATATATATATATATATATATATATACACTGAAGTCATGGGATGACTGTTAATATCGTATAGGTCCCCCTTTTGCCCGGCGAAGTGCAACAACTCGACGTGTCATGGAGTCCTGTATAGACGTCCATAATTGTAAAAGTGTGGATGGTGCAGGAGTTTATGCACGAACGGACCTTTCGATGATGTCCCATAAATGCTTGATGGGATTCATATCGGGTGATCTAGGTGGCCAGAACATGCGCTGGAATTGTCCGGAATGTTCTTCAAACCAATCGCGAACAGTTCTGGTCCGGTGACATGGCGCATTGTCATCCATAAAAATTTCATCGTTGTGTGGGTACGAGAAGTCCATGAATGGCTGCAAGTGATCTGCAAGCAGCTGAACATAACCATTTCCAGTCAATGATCGGTTCAGTTGCACCAGAGGACCGAGTCCATGCCATTTAAAAACAGCCCACACCATTATGCAGCCACCACCAGCTTGAACAGTGCCTTGTTGACAGTTTGGGTCCATGGCTTCGTGGGGTCTGCGCCACACTCGAACTCTACCATGAGCTCGTAACAACTGAAATCGTGACTCATCTGACCACGCCACGGTTTTCCACTGGTCTAGGGACCAGCCGATATGCTCACGAGCCCAGGAGAGTCGCTGCAGGCGATGTCGTGCTGTCAGTAAAGGCACTCGAGTCGGTCTTCTGCTGTCATAGCCCAAGGAAGACAAATTTCGCCGCACAGTCCTATCGAACAAGTCCTTCGTACGTCCCACATTGATTCCTGCAGTTATTTGACGAAGTGTTACGTGTCTATTAACATTGACCATTCTATCCAGACGTCGGCGGTCTCGGTCGTTAAGTGCAGGTGGTCGCCCACTGCGTTGTCCATGATGGATGTCATGCCTGAAATTTCATACTCTCGGCACACTCTTGATACTGTGGATCTCGGAATGTTGAATTCACTAACGATATCCGTAATGGAATGACCCATGCGTCTAGCTCCAACTAACATTCCACTTTCAAAGTCTGTTAATTCTCGTCGTGCCGCCATAAATCACGAAAAACCTGTTCACATGAATAACTTGAACACAAATGAAAGCTCTGGAAAATGAACTGCGCATTTATACTTTTTCGCTGCGATACTACTGCCATCTGTATAATTGCATATTGCTATCCCATGACTTTTGTCACATCAGTGTATATATATATATATAATTTTAACTTAAGTTTGTGAGAAATGACTCAATGTGATAACCTTTTGCATTATTTTCTAATAACCCTAAAAGCGAAAAATAAATGCCTCAAAAGGCATAAATCGCCAATTTTTTGCTTGTGCATTTTAAGGATTTAAAAACCTCACACAAAAACATCATTAAAGGAAAAGATGACGCCTCTAGCTATAAAAGAAATCAACAGATTTTAATTCATTTCATAGAAGAAGTGTCTCAATTTATGATGATTTTGTATTGCCCAATTTAAAAATTACAATGGAATAAAATATATATATTTATTAAAATCTGCTATAGCAAACTTCAAGTTATAATGTAGAAGATTATTTATTAGAGTTACTTGGTATTAATCAGAGAGATTGACATTGTTTTCTCTCATGACTCATATTTAGCAATCACCAACATTTAGAAAGACAATGATTTTGCATTATCTCAAAATCAATCGAGTTCTAATTCTTTTTCTTTTACGAAGCCAGGATTTTTTTACATGAAAACATTTAGAACAGATTTTAAGCAATCGAACGAATATCAGATGATATACTCTTCGCTATTTAGAAAACGATGTGTTTTTTTTAAGTCACAAAATCACTTGAGCTCCAAAACTTTATCAAGAGGTCAAGTATAGAGCTTTAATTAAAAAAAATTTCAAAAGTTGAAAGGACTCTACTGGAACCAATTTCAAGTGAATTGGTTTGGATGTTTGGTTGCATAGATACATTTGGATACCAATAGCTATACCACGGGTAGAGCGCAGTGAGCAAGTGGAGAAGAATAATTCAACTAAGGCTTTAGAGCATATGCTTTTTGGGTAAAAATATATTTAGGGTTTTTTCTTTGACGAAATTGGCGATTTTTGTTTGGTGCCATGCCTGTTCGCTCTGAACATTGTTCCAACAGCAATAGCGGTTAAAACATAAAGAAATTTCAGGCCATTCAAAGCCATGCAATTTGCCCTCACAATTTGGTGAGAACCAAGAGGCTCCCTCGAATATAAGCTAATCGGCTTCCTGACACTACTTATGTGAGCAAAGAGATATTGCATGGCAAGCTCCATCAAGAAAAAAATTTAAATGGATCAATTCTGTAATAACATTAAAAAAATCGCTGTTGTTATGATGTACGGCTTCTGCAACAAGTACTTCTTCTAATTAGCTGATGAGGTTTCATGGAATTACATACTCTGGTATTTTGCCTCAAACTGAAAATATCAAGTTTCATTCCCTCTTTCAAATTGTTTCAGCAGATTAGGTAGTTTCTACATCAATTACGGCCGTGAAACTTTACACAACATACAACACTATGTTTTCTTAGCTCTGCTATTGATGAACATGGTACAAATTGGAAACAAATATTTTTTAGAGCAAATAAGTCTTCAAACCCTAACTGGGAAGGTGCGGTATCTCGTCCCTCTAAAGCTGAACTTTCGGTCATCTCTATTTTATTTTTAGATCAGTCGTATGGATTGAACTTATAATGGCTTGTTTCGTGACCTACACATACCTTCACTTTTTTAACCTGTTACAGCGGATGCGAACTTGAATGTTTCAGCTATTTCTTTGCTTGATGTCTGTGAGACCGCACCTTCCTTTTAGTGTTTCAATATTATACAAGTCTTAGCCGAAGATTCTAAATACGTCCTCAAAATATCACCTTACCTATTGAACCTTTTATGATGCAGAGCTCTAGGGAGTTTTAAATGAAGGTTAAAGTGATTTTAGGGATGAGAATAATTGTACAAAATATTTTTAGATGAATGTTCTGATTTGACTGATAATAATATGTATGTTCAAGTACAAAGATTTTTTTCTTGTAACAATGTATTTTGAAAAATTTATAATCTATATTAATATAGCAAGGGGCACCTTAATATAGATTAGAATCAATATATAGTTAGAATCTATATTGAATTCTGGAGTGGCATATTAATATGGATTTTGTATTAATATTCCACTAAAGCGTCTATATTAATATGCCATCTGCAGAATCTATATTAATATGTCAGCTACAGAATCTATATTAATATGCCAGCTATAGAATCTATATTAATATGCCATCCACAGAATTTACAGGCTGATTTATACACTAATTCTTAACATATATGTTTAAAATGTCCTTGGCAAAGGATGATGCTCGCAAAATACCATCAATTTTTTTTAATTCATCAAATTATTGAATTTTTCATTATATTGTTTTCTATATACCTTTCTATACTAGAAAATTAAATATGATTTAAAGATAAAAAGTAATATATATTCTTAGGAGTATTACTTGTTATCACAAGAAGTTTGAGAGAAAATGCATGTTGAACGCAATTGCTTTTTCAATTATAATACAGTTTCGAAAATTTCTAAGACAAATTTATGTATCGAGAAAAATATCTGCAGCATATATTGGGGGATTTTGTTTCTAATAGTTTTACTAGAAAATTTGAATGTAATAAAAATGTTGTCCCATAGACCGCACCTCCCCAGTTTAGTTCTAAACTTGCACATCTTCAGTTAAGAGTGATAATTCAGTTTCTCACTTCCTTGCTAACACAAAGTTTCACTTCAGGAATATTGGTGGTAAGGCATCTTTTATTACATTTTTTAATATATTTCCCACCTTTTTACTTGCCCGAATGTATTTGAAACTTCCTGTTTGTGAGAAGACCAATAACAATTCGAGGTAAATATTTTATTTTTTATTTTTCTCATTTTGTTTACTTCTGTCAACATATTTATTCAATTAATTATTACTTGCCACGGTAAAATTAATATCCAATTCATCCAACTAATTTTGTTTCATGTTTTGAGAACACTCTTTGCTGTTGGAGAAAAAAAATATTTATAAGCTAGAAAAATAACATTAAATGACAGCAATTTCCTTTTTACTTTTGATATTTAATAAAAATTAGTTTAATTTTCTGTTACTTTAATTACAAAAATGTTCCTGACAATATTTAAAAAGCAATTAGGAGCACAACCACATGAATTTCACTTTAAAAACATTCTCTTAAATGAGTTCCCAAACAAAGTTAATGAACGTGAGTGCTTTAATACTTCAATCAATTTTTTTGGCAAGATTATAAGATTTTGGCAAATATGCTTCAAAATTTGGAGTTCACTCAAAATTTTTTGTGGGAAAACTTCGAGACTGATTTTTTCAAAGTTTCCTCTTTTAAAACGGTGGTTTAAGCAGAAATATATTACATGAATGATTTTTAATCGGTCCTTTATCGTTAATTTATCCAAAGCGAATATTTAATACATAGCATATTGAGTTAGATATTCTGTAGCTCAAAATTAAGCAAATTTGTTTAAGTGGTTTTTTAATTTTTAGGTTTTACTTTCCTACAAGTAAATAATTAGATATCTTTAAAAAAAGAAAAGATTTCGCTTTATAAAAGGCATATTTGCAAATTGATTGGTTGTAATAAAAATAAATTAGAGATTGCCATATAATCAATTTTGTCTTTTACTTAGTGAAAGTTATGTGATTTTTTCAAACTGAAATATGCTTACAAATTTAAATAACAACTTTAAAATAATTTAAGTTTGAAAATATACATTTAAACACACTTACACAAAAAATTGATAGTTTTTATAATCCCAGAACCATAAAAAATCGCCAAACTATCGGGGATTTTCTCATTATTTTGTTGTCGATTTAGCGAAAGTAATTTAACTGTCGCCAACGATCTTCAAAATATAATAATACTTTTCCATTTCTGAGGACTGTAAAAAATAGATTTTTGAATTATTTTTTTTTTGTCGGCCGTTAAGCAAAAATAATTTAACTGTCGCCAATGTCACCATGGAAACAGAAAAGTATTCAAAATGCAAATATGACACAGAACTAATTTTAACACATTTTTGTATGCATGATTTTACTTTCGATGCAAAACAAGGCTTTTAAAAATATTTCCATATTAACAAAAATAAAGTGTAACTGGCAGATCTGTTACACATTGTCAGCAAAATACCAAATAATAATTGTAATACCAAATAATAATAAAAATATCCAAAATTTTATTATTTATCTATACCAGATTCTAAGGATATTTGTGATACTATGGAAATAATTTTGTTGATGGAGGGAACTACAACATGTAAGAAATTGAAATGAAAAATGGAATTTCGAATTTTATTTATTAAATTTCTAATAAAAACTGACAAATATGGAAATCAAAGTGAATTTGCAATAAAATTATTGGGAATGGGTTCTTAAATCTTTGTCATATACTTGGTTTGCTTTATGGGATGTGATATCAATGTAGATGAAATTTCTACTAAAAAGCAGAAAATATCGGAATCCAAGTGGATTTTCAATGAAATTATCGTTAATGGGTTCCTAAAATTTTATCATATACTCTATGGTCTATGGGATATAATATCAATGTAGATGAAATGCTGTTCAAATCCCTAAAAACATTTGTAATGTTATGAAAGGAAGGGTGGATTTTTTAGTTACAATTGCAATTTTTTTTTCTATAATGAGTTTTAAATAGCAATTGGAAATAATGTTTAGCCAGGGTAACTCTTAATATCTATAAAACCAAGTCTCACTAGCATATAGATAGATGCATAAATGTCACTTCCTATATGTCTTATAGGATGTGATATCACTGTAGATGAAAGGCTGTTTTAATCTCTAAAAATTTTGTAATACTGGAAAAATTAAGGTGGAATTCTTAGTTATAGTTGCAAATTTAAAATTTTTCTTTAATGAATTTTAAATAACCGTTGTAAATAATGTTATAACCAGGATAACTCTTACTATTTAGGAAACCAAACTTCACTAGCATTCTTTTTTGTAAAGTTGTATAATTCTGCAAAAATTATTTCGATACGAAAGACGTACTGATAACATATGACTATTTTTCAATCGTTTCTAAATACGAACTTGTCATGTTAATTTTTTAAAAAAAATCATGCATTACTTCAGTAAAAAGCAAAGTTTAGTAAAGTAAGTCGTGCATTTACTTTAACATGTTATTTGAACACTCTGCTATACTACAGTATTCCATTTTATAGTTTATTCATTTTACAGTTTTCATTCACAGTTTATTCATTTTACAGTTTTCATTTACAGTTTATTCATTTTACAGTTTTCATTTACAGTTTACTCATTTTACAGTTTTCATTTACAGTTTACTCATTTTACAGTTTTCATTTACAGTTTACTCATTTTACAGTTTATCAATAATTACTTATATTTTTGAATTTACACACACAGTTACCTGTGTAATCTAGTTTGAAATGGCTCTATATGGTATGGTCAATATGAGAGCAGATAGAAAAATGTTCTCTTAGTAAGTTATAAATTTTAGGGGTATTTGAAATCCTTCTTTTAAGGATAGACGTTTATTTAAATAAACTAAAACATAGAAATATGGAATATAAACGAATAAATAAATAATAGAGAGGAATAGAGAGAAATACACGATTTGAACCGAAGAAACGCTATACAAGTGACGCTCTTGTTGTTATTACTACCAAATTGCTTTGTTCACATTTGCACGCATAAAAATATACTTATTCTAATAGATATTACAAAAATAATCCCATGTACAATCGCGTCTTTTTCTGGAAAAATAGTAATATAGGTGTAGTGGAAGCTTTATGAGTCAGATAACATCGCATTGTAGGGGAAGCTTTATAAGCCAGATAACATCCTCAAGACTGAGTGATCACTTATAGTCTTGTGGCCATGTCATCTGGCTATCATCCGTAAAGTCCCAGGTTCGATCCTAGCTATCGCCAGTAGCAACATAGGTAAACTTAAAAAGCAGAATATTATCTAAATATAAATTTTGATTGATAAAATTTGAGTCGTATTTCAAACACACGAAATAAATTTATTTGTATGTAAGTATGGCTAGTATAAAAAATTTTCAAATGGAAATTAGACAAATATAGTTACTAAATAAAATAATTATTCTTTTAAGAAATTATGAGTTATAATTTAATGCTCAGAGGTATTTATTTGTAAACCAATTTAATTTCCCCAAAATAATTTAACCTTTTTAGAGTTAACTTATAAATTTCAAATCATTGTATCTATTATTGGTGTTAATGAATTAGTGAAAGTATATAACCCTAGATATATCTTAATAGAAAAATATTTTATCATGATAAGCTTAAGATTTTCATATATTTAGGGAAAACGATAGCAAAATATGTTATTTGCAGAGTGATCCAAAACTGGATGCTAAATATGTAATCATATTCTATTTGGGGATTAATTAATTGATTTACTAATTCTATATACTGTTTCGTTGGTGAGTAAATTAGGAAAACAATTTCTTATAAATTTCACAAGGCTCGGCTGCTAAAATTAACTTCTTAAGATTCTTTGAGGGAAATAAAATAAAATATTACTTTTCCAATGGAAATAAGAAATTCTTATTACGCTTTCATAAATATTTTTTATTTTATTTTATTTAGATTTGAATGATGTTTTAATATGCAAAAATGATCAAAAAGAGATACAGTTTGTGATGCTTGGATATATTTCATAATTTTGTTTCCAATTATAAAATATTTGGTGTAAAATCTGTAACTAGCGGAAATATGATAAATTTTTTTTGAGATTTTCATATAGATTTGCTTGTTTGCCGGAATTTCGTGTGACGATAAATTAAACTTGTATCAGTAATTGATTTGACGTAATATTAAATTTCCGTTGTTGAGAGGATTTTCTAATATTGAGCAAATATAAGTTAATTTAAATAATTGAATACAGTTTCATTAATATAAATTAATGATATTTATCTTTGAAAGATAAGTTTTAAGGATTAAATCGTTAAGTCACTTTATTTGTTGCAGGTGATTCAGAAAAATACTTTTACAATTAAAATGCATTTAAGTGAATTCATTGGATTTTCAGTCTGATTTTTTATTTGCTGTATGAGAATTAAATAGTAAATTTTTGGGTTTGGCCACATTATGTAGCATATATTTAATTTCATATTAAGTGTCACACAGATTTAAGCTAAAACTAGCTGGTACCCGGCACGTTGCAGAAGAAATAATCTTGGAAAATATCGTTTGGGGTTAGTTATCTTCTTTAATGAAGAATGATATTTATTTTCTTGCTGGAAATGAATACATTCATTGAAATTGAAGGATACATACAGGAGAAGCATAAAAAGTATTTATTCTAATGTTATTATTCCATTCTGCAAAAAAATATTCCTTCTTATGGCTAGGACTTTTGTATTTTTTTGGAATAGAATTGTAAAGCTTAGTGTTCTTTCAAAATGGAAAGATATTATTTATTGCATCTTGTGATTCGTTTAATATTCAGAATTCTCAAATTTAGTTTTAGAAAATGCGAATTATTTTCTTTTTAAAATATTTTTAAATAGTTAAAATATTTTCTTTTAAAGTTGATTAAGCATCTAAAATATTTTATACCATAAATTCTTCAATATAGTTGAGAAGATAATTTTTTGAAAACTGAAATTGTGCAAAAGTATTTGTACTATAATATTTTAGGAAATTACTGCGAAAATGAAACCACTTAAGTTTTATTAAATGCTTATTTAGAACTTCAAAACTATAGGATTAAATCCCCTAAAACTTTCTCGTACACTCTCTAATAAAACTATTATCTCAGAGAAAGACATGCATTGCAGTTACGTAGCTACGAAATATTAACGTCTAGTTTGAATTTAGCATATTAATTGAATCTGTTGCATTTCCTAGGAGACTTATTTGGTGGCTAATAGATGCTGTAAATGTATCAGAAAATATTTTTTTTTTACTTTAAGTGATTGAATTTCGCCTGTTACCTTCGCCTAAGTGCAAGCAATATGTTGTCGAAGTTTTATCAAAATCGGATGGGCGGCACGGCAGCACATAAGAGACATACAGACAAACATTCATTTTCTATTTATATAGATAATGAGATTATTTTGTTTTAAAAAAAAGTCAAATGTAATTAATTTTTTTTTACTTTAAAATTTTTTGATGAAATCCTTAAAATTAATGTACTTATTGTGTGTTAAATTATATTAGTTTTGCATAATAATATTATTTTCTTTTCGGATTAATTCATACCTTATAAAGAAAGCATCAAATAATTTGTTTGGATTTGATCACATTATGGGGCGCGTATTTAACTTGTTAACCCTTAACTGGGGAGAGGAATTGTTATGATTTGACTATGGAGTTGTGGTTTGCAAGACCGCATTTCATTTATACTCAAATTAAATTTTCTAAAGTATATATTAGCATGAAGAACTGCTAGTATATTTTGCATGCATTTTTATTGATATATAGATATGTTTTAGAAAATTTTCAAAATATATTATCACGGAAAAAAGAAAATGAGTTGGAACAACATTTTCTTCTAAAATTGCATAGTGCAATAACCAATGTTCATAAAAAAACATATTACTTTTTTAATCCTGGTGATTTGTCCAGTATATAAAGGTATATAGAAAACAGTATAATATAAAATTAAATAAATTTATGGAAACAAAGTTGACAATGGGTAAAATAGGCCATTTTTTATCTGCTTACGTAACTCTCACAGCACGGTTTCCTGGTGCATTTTAAGCATAAGGTTAAGAACTCAATCTATAAATTGTGCATGCATTTCAGTTGGAATATTTATAATTTATCTAATTTTATTAATTTTTCAAAATACAATGTCATTAAAAAATATGTTTTAAACACATATCCAGAATTAGTTGAAAGTGAAAGTTCACCGAAAAAACGCTTCTGTATAATCATCCTAAACACTTATGTCACTTTCTGCTTTACTTAAAAGTGTCTGGAGCACTGCTTTATTATAGGATCAGTAAATTGGGCTATATTTCGAGGCCTAAGTTTTAGCACCATCCGCAAAGCCTTGTTTAGCACTGGGAAACTAAGAGGGACTTGCTCTCTTAGAAACTGCGCTAAAAGAAATAACTGAATTTTTTTAAAACGCATAGGCTAGAGCAGGTTGAAGGACAAAAAGCAGAACTCTAATGGCTCAATACTTTCAATAGAGCTAAAAGTAAAAGAGAAGTGACCAAAGTTCATCGCCAGTGCTCTCAGAGGTCGCTTGTCCCTAGTTAAGAATTAAAAACATCGACACAGAAGTCTAGTAAAATAATGATCTTATATTGTTAAAAAAGCGAATAATAATAGATTTTTATTATTATTTTAAAACTAAAATTTTCAATAATTTTCCAAAGCATTTTCTAAACAAATAATATATATATATATATATATATTATTTGTTTA